>CANNZV010002621.1:0-90492 GCA_947561585.1 Caprella mutica | reverse complement strand
CTAAACTTTCATAATAACAACAGTTTGAAATAGATTATCGCAGTTATAGTATCTTTCAGCTGTGCTCAGAGAGTGGTTCATAGCTTTCGCCATGTCTCGCTTGCCACTCTCAGAAATATTATTCTTTCTACTGATAGTTATGACTAGGGTTGAGAAAATATGCACTGCATATTATGCTGTGTATGCACATAAAAATTTAGTGCATATTCGCTTGAAATATGCGTTTCATAAAATGCATATGCATTTATAAAACGCATATGCATTTATAAAACGCATATGCAAAATATATGCATTTATAAAACGCATATACAAAATATATGCAGAAAATAATTTTAATTAAAAAAAATTAAACGTATTTCAGTTAAGTGGACATTCTAGATTTCAATCTATTTCTCGAAATAGGCTGTTAGTAAGAAGCCCATGTATTTTTCACCAAATGTTTTTTTTATTAATTGTTAATATCTTTAAATCGTGAATTTTTATATATTGAAACACTTCTTATAAAGTCTGCTTCCAAGTACATAAACAAGTCATAAATATGAAGTATCTTTTATACAGGTAAAGCTCGTACAGCGCACGATCTTTAAACGGTCACCCACTAAAAACGATCAAAATTATCCGTTCTTCTGACCATGCAAATCCTACAACGCTCAAATAATATTATTTATAATTTAACAAATATTTTATTAGTTTACCTAGTATCTAGTCAAACATTGATTATATTCAGAGGTATTACAATTTAAAACCAACAGTTAACTTTTTGTTTTTTCAGTAATTTGATTTTGTCAACCTATTCCTCCACGTTTTCTTTGATTAGAAAGTTCTATAGAGATTAAAAAGAGGTGTAACTATTCTATATTATATAGTAATATATATCTCATTTATTTACACCAAAAAAAATCAAGTAAAAATCAAGATATTAAATTAGTTATTTTTATTTCGTTTTTGGTTCAATTAACGAAATATACCAACAATGAAAACTCCCAATTACAATTGGCCTTATTTCAAAGAAATTAGAACATATAAAGCTAACCTGAACGCAAACGGTTGAGCATATAACGCTAATCTGAACGCATAAAAAGCATATATTAAGCATAAAAAAGCATATTTTAAGCATAAAAGAATATATTTTGCATATATATATATGCATATATATATATATAAAGCATAAAAGCCTATTTATCAAGCTTAAAGCATAAAAGCCTAATTTTCATAAAGAATATGGTCACAACCCTAGTGATCACTTTTGAGATTGACCTGCCTCACGCCTCAATTTGCTCTATTGTTGCTGGAATTACTGAGAATGTTGAATCTATGAACGCAAGATATATTTTCATTATTTCTATTCTCTGTAGAAGTTTTTAAAGTTCTCTCTAATAATTATCTGGAATATTTAGAAGCAGAGTTAAACCAAGTTCCAACCTCGTTATAACCTAATCTATAATATTTAAATTTCTGAAGTAGAATAAATATCTAGCTCTTATTCATTCGCCTGATGTTTATCATTCATTCATGTAGAAGTTTATCATTTGAATATCATTAATCAATTTATTTTAATAAGCACGTACTTTTTATATGTATATAAAATAGAAATTCCATGTGCAAATAGAAAATGCATATGCAAAATAAAAAATGCATATGCATTTTCTATTTGCATATGGAATTTCTATTTGCATATGCATTTCAAGATTTGCATATGCATTTTAAGATTTGCATATGCTTTTTTTATATGCATATGCATTTTTTCACCAATATGCAAGATATGCAAAGTCACAACCCTAGTTATGACAGAGCTTCGCAAAGAGCGAGATGTAAATTTTTTGCCCGTTGCTGTAGGAAAACTTTGCATAATTTTGTAGACGCCTGAGAGGATTAAGTCACTAGAAGCTTAAGTTGACGAAGAAGAAGGAAATACGTAGTCGCAGAGCTTATTTCCAGTAAGAAGAGGTCTCATTTGGTTCATGAATATATGAAGAACCTTGTACTCGTCTGATTCATAAGGGATGGTGGCAGGTTCTCCGGTTGTTATAGTAGTTTTTTGCTCTTTTACTTTAATTAAGTGAAACTTTTCTCCATTAATAAAGGATACTACAGCTGCCATACATCGCTTACTCTCATATTCGTGAATTCTTGAAATCTTCTCCCAAGACGAATAGCTCCCATTAATATCAACGCATTCCTTACTTTGATCATGTCGCTCTTAGAGAACTGATCACCCTTTCTTGTTCCGGTGTCCTTCAAGACTGACAACAAGTATTCCCTCATTGACTGAAACAGTCTCTCGAATTCGTCTCTGGTCAACAGCTTGGATTTTGGTTTTCACTTCCTTACGAATGATTCTGATCTTCGATAAAATAACTAATTGGTGGTCAATTTCATGGTATATTTGCTTCACTTTCATGTCTAATTCAATAGTATCTTCATTGCTAGCATTCATTTTTCTCTCTGAACTACTAACATCAGTAAAGATGAATTTAACGAACAGTTCAAACATCTTTAGATACTTCATCTTAGAAGTATTCGCTTTCTCCTCTAACAATCTGAAAAAGGTCAACATATTTCTTATTTCCATGGAGATACAAAGGTCTTCAAAAGTCAGCTTGTCCATGTTAGAATTCTCATACGACAACTTGACATGCATCGCCATTCTAACAGATCTTTCGGGGTTATTTTGTTTACGTGACTCTAAGTACTTTCAGAAACAATCTTTCCAAATTTGAACCTTCTCCGAGTAGTCCCTCTTGTCCCTGAATCTTAGTTTCTAATAATCTTCCATTTGTTCTTCAATAATTTCTTTATCTCTCTTTACTCTTTTAGTCTTTAATATCTTCCACATCAGTTATTCTTTTACGCAAACTATCTAAGTTCTGTCTCATTTCAGTAAGTTTAACCAGATCGTTACTTTGCTTTTTAATATCCGATGAATGCCGTTCTTGAGCCCCTTCAAGCTCCTCACCTTCGAGTTTCACTCTTACTCCGTTTACCAACATTGTATACACAGTAGGTATAACTGGTGGGTCCTTAACAAAGCTATTGTACATCGCGTGCGTACTTTCGATATTGTGCATATTTTTAACATGATCCGACAAGTTCATCACAAATTTAGCGCACAACAAACATGATTTAAATTTGTATTTTCTGCAAGCATTTTCGTTTGATCTCGTACCTCCCTTTCTTGAAAATAAAGGTTTGTATTCAGCTACAGGCCTACTTCTTGCCAAAATTGCCGACCTGTTCTTCCTATTTTTTGTCATTACCGAAGCCATTTCGACTGCTGGTTTCATAGCACTGCCTAGTAGATTATGCTGACTTTGCAGATGACTCTTTAACTTGAAAGTTGCACTTCCGCACCCATCTATTGAGCAAGCATGCTGTAAAGAGCCATCTTTGAGGCTTTTCACTTCAAACATTTTGTCTACAGCAGCGTGGTCTTTTTCTTCCGGATTCGTTCCTGAAAATTAAAAATGTAATAATTAATAAATTAGTTATTAAATTAGAAAAGAGCTAAAAATTAGTTTAATTGAGCAAAATGTTTAGTAATTCACCTAATACGTAATCCATCTCAACGCAAGTAGGAAAATTATTTTCAAATAAAGTCAGAGCTGAATCGATGGAATCTAAATATAACCTCTGTGCTTTATTTATATATGACGTCACTTTCAATTTCAACTCCTTTGTAGTCAATCTTCGATTAAGAGAATAACTATTTCGAGTAGTGCGAGCAACAGGAGAGAAAAATATTAGTTTGGTTTCTTCAAAGAAGCTCTCCAAGTCTATGGCCAATTCATCGATTAGCATCTGGAGTGAAAAAATCATTAATACAATTTGAGTCTTAATTCAATACGGTTTCAATGAATTTTGTATAAGATAAGCAAATAACTATCACCAATCTCACCTTATCACGAATACTGTATTCGTCACTAGAAGTCATTCTGATTTCATATGTTAAATACATTGTTATTGTTAAATAAGAATATTTTGAGGAAAAGAAAAGATATTTATAAAATTGATATTTTACTATTATTGAACTGTCAAACAGTAAGAAGTTTGAGCAATATTAAACATGGTTTAAATGAAATAAAAAAACATTGAAGATGAAAGTTGAAACATTTACCAAAACAGTTTCAAACAACTATTAAAAAGGTACAGACCCTGTACGCACATTCGCAGATTCAATTAACTGATTTAGTTTATTTAGTCTTTCAGAAATATCATTAGATCTTTAAGCAAAACTTCATGAAATATTCTAATTAGCCATACAACCATTCAATAGCCATGTGCTAATAAAAATTGCAGACAGTAAATAGAAATTAATAAGTTCAATTCGAATTTACTGTTAATCATTAATACTAAACGAACATTGAATCAAAGATTAGATTAAATAGGAAGATTAAGAAGGTCTGCTTTGGAAGCATAGATCAAATCGCTGACATAAAAAAATTTAAATACAAGGGAGATGAGGGAAGCAGTCATATGGTAAAGTGAATGATCAAAGTCACCTATAACACGCACAAAAGGCTTCCCCTTTAATTTATTAACCAAGAGACACTATAGCACTGATGACTGTTCTGTTAGTTACAAGAATAAAAAGAAGTGATACTAAATGAAACTTATACCAGACTTCATAAAACAAAAAACTTTATGATTTTGAATTCAAAGAAAATATCTTACCCTTCCCTTATATTGAATGCTGAAAATATTAACACTGAAAAGCTAGTGAAAGACAATCCATAATAATTAGCTATCTAGTATTGCCAAAATCATTCGTTTGCTTTACAAATAGGGTAAAACAGGTAAATTCTAGCCCAGCTAACTTTTCAGAGCATCTCTAAGAGTCTTAAATCCTGTTGAAATAGTTTTGTTTATAAATGTTGCTATAATGAAAGAAGAAAAATACTTATTATAAATTAGTAATTTGACTAGTGTTTCGAGGCTAATATTTTTTTAGAAGTTTCGTGGTTAGAGGTCAGTATAACTTAATGTGACACAATTTACCTGCTGCAATCAACAAGACGGAAACTGAAGCGCTCCTAATTATCATCGCAGTTTAGAACTAATTTATTCGGCTTCCAAATTAAAAATAAACCGAATTAAGGTTGCCATTTTCTATCTAAGCATTGTAGGGTGAAGTAGGTAAATTGCGGAAAATTAACCACTTTGGTATACAAATTTAATCAGAGTCAAACCGCAAAATGAGAATATAAATCATATCTTCAAATATCTTACAATTTATAAATTACTAAATGCATTGTAGTTCTTTGAAATGAACTTTTTTAATAAATTCACTTAAGCAGGACTTAAAGAGACTTTATATCTAGTGAAAAATATTTTAACATTAATTAGTCACAATTTGCCTGTAGGAAATTATATTGAAGACAGTAATAACTTGACCTACTCTTACATTTGTTTGTTAAAGTATTTAAATGGTTATGTATAATACTAATCACTTAATACACACACATAGATCCTAAAGAGCTGTTACCACAATGACACTGAAAATAGAAATGAAATCCAGAGTGATTATTTCACCTTATCGTTAGTTTGTTAAATCAATGAAATTTTCCACATATAAGGACATTTAAAATAACTTTTACTCTTCGGTCACCCAAGCAAAAAATGTAAAAAATGTAAATCTTTCATGTCACTTTTTTCGATGATTGAACATGCTCCAGCGATCAGAACGAGTCCCTAAACCCTTAATTGAATGATTATTACGAAGAAAATTCTTTAATTATTTAGTAATTTGAATTTTAAATTGATATTTTTGGGTTTCCTTCCATTATTACCCGGCGAAAACTCGCTCACTCACCGGACATTAGAAAATTTAGTTATATATCGTATATAGTGTCACCTGCTTCGGGCAAATGTGACATTAAATTATTAAAACTTTTAAAGTTAGCTTCATACTAATTAATTAAGAAATTCATGAGATACAGAAGCTATTATTTTGTATTCCAATGTTGATGGTGATAATTTCTCTTTGTGATAACAGTGGTCTAGAAAATTGTTGGTTGAGACAAATTAATATGAAATTCATGAGATATGGTAATAATTATTTGCTATTCAAATGCTGATGGTATAATTACTCTTTGTAATGACAGTGGTAATAATGTTGCTTATTCCATGTTAATAATATTTTATGAATTAACTATCTGAAAATATATGTAAAATTATATTATATTATTTTAGCTAACAAAATACCTTTAAAGGTGATATAGTATTTTTTTAAATCAAATCATTTTGAATATGAGAATAATTGCATGTCATTCAATTTGCACACTTAGGTTGAATTTCTAGCCATCTATTAACACTGGCCGAGACATGTCGCAATCTTCGCAATCATCTCAGACTGCTCAAGTAACTAAATGGTGTTTTACACTGAATAATTATTTGCCAGATTATGATTATGTGTTTCATCTTAAGAGACTTGAGTGCAAGGTCCATAGAGGAGTAGTAGGTAGAGAGGTGGCTCCACACACAGGCACGCCTCATATGCAGGGTTACATTGAGTTTTGGTGGTCTGTTAAACTTGGTCATGCAAGAAAAGTACTTTCTGCAGCGCATTGGATCCCTGCACGTGGTACATATATCCAAAATTATGATTATTGCCTCAAAGGTGAATATTTATAAGTTTCTCTCAATTGAAAAACTGGTTTGATGTTAATATTTTGTTAGATTCATGTGATGTATTCATTTTTTTCAACAGATGGAGATTTTGACATCATTGGTGATTTTAGTGCAGAACAAGCTGGAGAAGAAGTTGGCAATCGTAAAAAAACGTTATCTGTAACTCAGGTTATACGTGGTTTGCTCGATTCAGAATGTGCTTCTCAAAAAAATTATTAAGGCTTTCGCAGATCGTTATTCATACTATATGAGAGTTTTTCGGGACATCTACAAAAAATTATGAATCAACAAGAACTATTTGAAAAGATACTTTACCCATGGCAATATCAAATACTGACAATGATATTAGAGTAAGGTCCACGTGATATCTATGGGTCGTTGATCACCAGGGAAATACTGGAAAGACTTACATATGTATGTTCATGAGTAGGGTTGTGACTTTGCGTATATTGCATATTGGAGAAATAATGCATATGCATATAAAAAACGCATATGCAAATCTTGAAATGCATATGCAAATCTTGAAATTTGATGGAAAAGATTCAAACTCAACTGGAAATCCATATTATTATGAGGTTATTTAAACTCAACGTTGAAGGTTTTATCAGGTTTCGAGCTTTCGAATAGAAAGATTTCTATTCATCATCAGGAGAAAGGTGGAAAACTTCAGGTCGAAGTTTTCCACCTTTCTCCTGATGATGAATTGAAATCTTTCTATTGGAAAGCTTTAAACCTGATAAAACCTTCAACGTTGAGTTTAAATAACCTCCTAATAAATCATGAAATGCATATGAAAATAGAAAATGCATATGCAAAATAGAAAGTACATATGCAAATTAGATGCACATTAGAAAAAATAGTATACAAATAGAAAATGATTGTGAAATAAGTTGATTTTTGATATTCAAATGATAAACTTCTACATATATTAATGAATAGTATCAGGCGAATGAAATAGAGCTAGATTTTTATTCTACTTAAGAAATTTAAATTAGTATAGGCTAGGTTATATCGAGGTGGGAAATTTGGTTGAACTCTGCTTCTTAATATTCCAGATAATTATCAGAGTGAGAATTCAAAAGCTTCTACAGAGAATAGAAATAATGAAAGTAAGTCTTGTGCTCATATATTCAACATTCTACGTAATTCCATTAACAATATATCACATTGAGGCGTGAGGAAGGTCAATTTCTAAGGTTATCACAGAGATAAAAAAATTATAATTTTCTCAAGAATATTTATGATAAGAGATATTAGGTACGTATAAAGCTTATATTAGTAATCACTAATCAGTACATATTATCCAAAAATGAAGGATATACAATCATCAGAGACATAAATTCAATTCTGACAGGATAATCTGCACAAGTCATTCAAGTCAATCTACATGAAATCTTAGAATAACTTGGCCCATCATATATGGCGAATCTTCTATACGCACCTCTTGTTTCATATGATGTAGAGGGGATATTTTCTCAGTACAAGAATATTTTAGTTTTGAAAACCTAAAATATACAGTAACTAGATTACGCGCAATCGGTAGAGCGTATACCTTCGCCGCCGTTTTGACCTGTTCTGACAAAATGGTTCCTGTATAATGACCAATCGTCCAACCAAGTTTCATGCAATATGGTTCAATACATTTTGAGTTATGAATAACAATGACCTTTGACTGGGTTGTTCCCAAAATTCTACATGAAGTTTACTGGACATTGACCAATCGCTTCACCAAATTTCAGGCAATTTGGTTGAACACTGCTTCAGTTATGCGAATAACAAGATGATAAATAAATAAATGAATAATTGCCGGATAAAATATAACCTTCTGCAAATTTACGAAGGGGAATAATAAAATTTAATGAAACTTATCGACTGATTTCCCTATTTTCTTAACTAGTGTTACTGTTTATATCCATTTATATATTATATATAGAGATAAAGCTCTTACAACGGACAGTATAAAGGTAAAGCAACCCCCCCCCCCCTACAAAGAACCAAAATTATTTGTTTAATTGGGGATTTTAACTTTTAAGTTTTTAAGAAACTCTAATGAAGGTAAACAATCTCAGATTATTATTGAATAAATTTTTTAATGAAAATCTTAAAATATTTAGTTAACTTACTCATATAAATGTACGTAGGTACGAAATATTAAGGTAAGTAAACTGAAACTAAAATATTAGTAACTAAACCAAGTGAAAATATAGGGTAGTTTCACCTCTTTTTAATTTTATAGAGCTTCTCTAATGAAAGAAAATGTGTAGGAAATGAGTAACAAAATCAAAATACTGAAAATCTTAAAACAATACATTAAGTGTTTATTGTACAATCGAGGAAAAGTGCATCCGTCCAATTGCTGAGGCACGCATGAATAATCTAGTTCCCACTGTATCACAGATTATCGTACGCTACTCCAAATTCTCATTTTATCCCCGCATGTAAGAAATTTCCATTCTTTTTATTGCAGTGCGGGACATTTCGTCTTCAGCCGTCGTGGTGAAAAGTCATCAAATTTCACTCTCTCTATTTAAAAACTTGTGTTTTAGGCAGATCGAAAATTAGTCTTTCTTTAGAATTTAGATACTAATTTCACTTAGCATGGATAAGTTATTCTTCAGTCTTTCTAGCTGAGGACTCTATTTTTTATTGTCATGCTCATATGGAACTATATCTTTTACTTATACATTAGTAAATTAATTTTTTTCACTTCTTTTATTTTCTAAGTTCTAGATTCAAAATTTTAAGCTATATTTTTTAACTCTGTGTGAAAAATTGTTAATGCTACCATTTTTAGGCAGCTTAATCCTTGAAGTTGAGATATTCGAAAGACTGATCAGATTTCTGAGCTAGTTTTTTTCTTCTTGGATATGAACTCTAAATATTTTCACCAGTTGATTTTTTGCTGATAGCTGAGACGAAGTCCAGCTCAATATCAAGTGTTTCTGTTCTTGAGATCATTTCGAATTATAAATTTATCAATATTTCACAGATTTTCTTGAAATTGCTGATGGAATATGAAATTTATTACCAAAATGTGTGCTTTCAAAACATTTGTATCTTTACTTCTGGACTGAGAAATAATACCGAACTTCAGAATTTTTTTTATATAGTTAGTGGAACCATTTTTTATAGGTATCCAAACCTGCAAAATGTCGAGATTTGGAACGGTTTACGAAATAGCTAAATTTGATTTTATGCACTTCTTTACATTACTCTGTACTAGAGTCATATAGCAGTGCTCGCACAGTAATTAAACTATTTAATTTGAAAAAAATACGGAATTCTACTTTATATTATTGTGCCTAAATCCCTTTGAATACGATCTGTAGGCATGGAATAGAAAGAGAAAAAAAAACACGTAGAGCTGTAGCTTTTAACCACATTTTATTTTTTATTTTAGCCTCTAGACTCCTAGAGTTTAGGTAGGTATATACCTACTTCAATGGAATCTGATTAATTGATTATACATTAAATTATACTCTGTTTATATACAGGAAATAAAACTTCTGAAAAATTGAAAAACTTTAATTTATTTGTGAATGAGCGCCTTCTAGTGAGAAGTAGTCATACAAGTTTTCTCGAGTCATTGACGCCATCTTGTTATATTTCCATAAACGTAGTGCAAAGAATGTTTCTATATCTGCATGTAATATTCTTAATTAGAACTTTATCAATAGTTATTAGTTAGTAGAGTGTATACCTGTACTAGAAATTCGATTACCTATTCACTATTTACGAAGATAAACATTTTGTTATCGTTCATGAAGATTCAAGGTTATCTTGACCGATCTTGAAATGAAGGGAACATATGTTGGATGAATTGTCAATCTTATGTTAACTAATAAAGATCCTACTCTGATGAGGGAATTGGTGAGGGAAACTAATGTTTCTTATGTTGAAAAAAATGATGTTTTATTACAGAACAACAACAATATAATTGATTAAATAATATATTGTAGGTCCTGGGACAAGGTGGAGATGGAAGACTAATATTTAGATCAATTGTATTTTGTATGATTTTTTACACTTTTGTTGATGTAGGTAATGATTTATTGCTTACTGTTACTCTCTATTCTTGAATAAATTGTTTATTGTTTCAAATTCATATATCATATTGAATTATTATTTATGTTCATTCCATTCATATATATAGATAAGTAACTACTATTTGATTTTACATACAAGCTTTTTAACTTCCTATACATTTCTCCTCCGTTTCTCAACTTTTCAACCTGCAAATATTCATCAGTGCTACGAAATTTAAAGTGCAATATGTGGCAATTTAAGCTACACCATAACAAAGGCTCATATATTTGTTGTTATGAGATAATGAGTTTCTATTTATCATATATCTTACATTAGTTAATATTGCTTTAACAACCTTCTAAAAGAGCAACTAAATTATTGATATATTAAAACTCTTACACTAACTATAAATAATTAGCTAACATATAGGAGCTCTATACTGTAATTGTCTGTCCCTATTAGTCCCGAAATGTTCTATTTCGAATTGTGCCTTCTATCTTTAACATTTATATCATAAAATAATTTTCCTCTTTCTTTAACATTTATATCATTTTTTACATGCCATTTGCTTTTTAGAGGGGAGCCTTTTAATTATGCTCTTTACCCATGATGTCTTAGTTTTTGTGTTAGGTAGTTTTAATAGTCCATAAACTCTTCATTTTCCTCTTTCATCCGGGAGTTCAGTTACTGGTTCTTGTGTCCTTTGCGTCACACTCCATGGTAAATTACTGTATTCAAGGAGTAGCTTTCCCTCATCCATGAGCATTGCCATCGAATGGTGGAAGATGACTTTGTTCATGGAGCCATTCTCTTCTCTGACTGTTCATTCAAGTCCAAATAATTTGATTTCGTTTTGAATTTAGCAATATGTCTTGTACTTCGTAGGCAGACGTTAACCCAAGTCTAATAAATTATTAGAATTACTGATCATTAAGGATTTTTTTTCAAAGGTTATGAATTAAATGTTCACCGTTTAGAGAATCGAAGAATTGGCTATGAATTAATGATTTATGAATTTTACTATTTAGTATTTACATTAATGATCACTCAATAAAATGAAAACTAAGGTCTTAAAACGAGAGTTTCAATGAATCATTTCTGGCTTTATCATATATGTTTCAGTCTACACATAAACACTACTAAGTACAAATTAACTTATGAAATTATTAATAAATTGAAGATTTAATATAGTACTTGTTATAAGTGTAACAGGAAACTACAAACAGAGGGTAAATTAAATACTTGATTCTTTGATAATAATATATTAATAAATCTTATCATAGATTATCTGCAAGTACAACACCTAAGTTAATTATTAATAATAGATAAGGTACATATGGTCAAGTTTGTATTATCAGGGAAAGAATAAACGAGGTCACTTTAAATTTTGGTGCTAGGACAATTGCCACCCGCGGACAATTGCCACCCGCGGATAATTGCCACCCCCGGACAGTTGCCACCCCCGGACAGTTGCCACCCCCGGACAATTGCCACCCAAATAATTAATATCAGGCCTCTTAACTTTAAAAATGGAGACAAAATATGTATATTATTGTTGTACGATAATTATTAATTATATACAATATAAGATAAAAAAAAAATATTATTCGGTTTCTGAATGTGCTTTTTAAATCTTATATTTTTTAAATCTTATATTCTTTAAATCCTATGTTATTGAATACTTTATACCACTTCTTTAGAGCGATTCAAAACTGATTAATTCCCTTCGTCTATAACATTTTCAGGATTTAGGATTTTAAAAACATATTGTCACAACCCTAATTATATTGTCAGGATTCTTAACTTGTAAATTATATTACTGGGTAGTAATATAAATACTTATTGTTTTTCCTTTAGCAAATAATTATAAATAAAGACCTATTCCGGGCGAGATATTTTAATTCTATTAATGGAATATCGTCTGCTCCAGAAATTTGGTTTACTAATGACTATATCACTGACATCAAAAGGAAATTAAATACAAGGGACTTGAAGAAGCAGTCAGATAGGAAAGTGGTTCCATGAACAAAGTCATCTACCACCGTGGGTGACAATGCTCATGGATGCAGAAAAGCTACTCTGTGAATGCAGTCACTTAAAAAGGAAAATATTAAATGTGTAATGAATTTTCTTCTTCTTTTCTTTTCTTTTCTTTAAAACCGTGGAGTTTTCAGTCAAAATTTTGAGATTTGACAACGTTGCATAGGATAAGCTCCACCTTCTCGTAGTATTGAGAAAAGATGCCAATTAATTTCTAGTAAGATACCAATTAGTGAATTATCTCTGAATATAGATGGTTGGTGGCATTAAATCTTACTGTTTTACAATTAGCTTTACATTTCTACTAAAATGAATTATAATTATTGAATTGCGTTCTCCAGTAATAATTTGAGTATTTTCACTATTTTGTTTTGGTCACTTAATATCAAATAAGTATAAGAATGTTAAAGTCAAATAAATAATTACTAATTATTATTTACCTGAACTCATGGAAGAACTAGTAAGCCTGAACTATAGCAATAGGAAAGTTTGGGACATTTTGGTTGGTATTATTGAAACATCAATATTTGGGTGTCCGAATGAAATCACACTAATATATTATAATTATTCTCGAAACTTGAAATCAATCTCGTTTATAATTTAAGATAGGACATGCCATGACATTTCCATATTCTTACCTCCCCAACCCCCCCCCCCCCTCCCACAGATATTTTAAACTCAATAAGTACCATTCATCAACATGTTGCGGGACTCAGGTGAATTATTTAGTATACTGTATAAAGTACTGAATATAAGAAATTTTAGACATATGAATAACCTAATCGATGATAATGGTAACAATGTTAGGCATCAATATAAGTTAACCCAATGATGGGGTGAGAATTAAGGGGTACACGAGGTTTCACAAACACCCCCCCCCCCCTCGCCCCCATCTCTCACCCATTACCATAGTTTTTTTGCTATATAGACCTAATTTAGTTCTGTTTCATATATTTTTTAAAAGTTTATATTCATCATGTTATGTATGCTAGATTTAATTATCCCCATTCCAATCACTCCGTGATGGTGGAAGAAAAAAATTAGTCTGTGATGATTATTTATTGTATGATATTTGAATAATATTTGAAATAAAATAGTGATACCTTTTACCTCTTTGGTAATAATAATAAGAGGCCGTGAGGGCATATTTCTATTTGCATGTTAACCATTTCGGTCATACATGCTAATACCTCTTTGATCTCGATTACTTTCTGCGATAGGGTAAGTTGCGGATTATTGGACGGATATTACCAGAAAATGTATATAATTAAGGTTAAATAATTTTAATTATATACTTATTTGTATTTAGATCGAATAATTGGAACCATCCAATAATTTGTAACTTGCAGCTAATATATAACATATTTTATATAACTATTCCTAACTCTGTAATCAAATTAGATTTTTCAACTGTAATTAAGTTAAAATCAAATGCTATAGGCAGCACAGTTTACCATTAAAAAATAAATGGTGCCTCTCTCACGGACGTATCTTATAAGGATCACCTAAATCTAGATGCTACCTATTTCAATTTATATTAATTTCAGTAACTAAAAACTAATCATAATTAGGAGGTTTGACCTCTGCTTGGAATAAAAGGCCATATAGCTGACGTCAAATGGAAAGGAACTCAAAGAAGCAGTCAGAAAAGAAAATGATTCAATGATCATTGAATAATGTCACCTACAAATGCTCAGAGATGAAGAACGTGAATATGCAGTCATTTACCAAGAAATGTGTATGAAAAAGACACAAGCACCAGTATCTGCATTCACAGACGGAAGATGAAAATGAAAAGATTATGGAAAATTAATCCTACATACCAGAAAAATCTAAAACCCCTTAGTTGGAGAGCATGACTCTAGCTCTATTCTCTAAAACTGTAACTAGTGTTTAAAAAATGATAAGCTTGGTAAATATAAAAAAAGATAATCCATATTACAATAGTTCAGAGTCCAAAGAGGCCACCTCTTTCCCTAACATTCACCACATGCAATTCAAAATTGAGCCCCTGAGGGAAATTATTCATTTATCACCTTCAAAAACTTAATCATCGATGAAGGGTAAAAATTTATTTTCTAATTAATAAGATATAAACTTAGAAACTCAAATTGATTGACTGATTTAGAAGTATTGTAAATCTAAACTAATACAAACAATATAAAACTAAATAAATATTTACTTTTTGGCCGAACTTTTTTTCGGGGTGTTAATTGAGGGGTATGGTCATGAGCCACCCCCCACCCCCAGACTGAAGCCCCCTCCCCTCCCGGTCATGAGCCTCCCCGGACTTAAGCCTCCAGTCATGAACCCCCCTGGGACGTATGCCCCCCCCCCCATCCTGTTTTTTAATCCTTATTTACCTAGTTGAACAAATGAAGAGCTACTTTGATAGAAATATTATGGAGTAGCTAATTATGTAGTTTGTTGTATACGCTAGTTTGTTGTACTGCACACTTCATATGATTTTTTAATTACTTGGCAGGGGGTTCAGGATGACGCCCCCGATATACATATATTTTATGTTAAATCAGTAATAAACTTCATAAGTGTCGGACTACTGGGGTGTCGGACAATTGGGGCGTCTGACCAATTTGGTATCGGACTAATGGGGCGTCGGACAAATGAATAGTAATCTTGTTTTCTTTAGGTATTTTAGGAATCCTTATTTACCTAGTTAAACAAATGAAGAGCTACTTAGATAGAACTAACTGAGAGTATTTGAAGAGTTTGGTTCCAAAACGCGATAAACGCCACTTTTGAAAAAAATGAGTTTCCACCTAAATCAATATTGTATTTCGTCGGTATTGTGGATTTGAATTGTTTATGTTATTATAACCTCAATATGCTATGTGAATGATTGAAACAGAAAATAGTGGTTTTCATCTTTGTACTTTCTTGGTAAAGAAAACACATTTTAACTCAAATTGATCAAAATGGATTTATAGCGTTTTGGAACCAAACTCTTCATTTTATCTATCTAGCTAGCTACTCTCAGTTATCTATATCTAGGTAGCTACTCTCAGTTATATATATCAAAGTAGCTATTCATTTGTTCAACTAGGTAAATATGTATTAAAAACAGGGGGGGGGGGGCTCGTGACCGGGGGGGCTTTTTTGACCGGGGGGGCTTTTGACCGGGGGGGGGGGGGGGCTTAAGTTCAGGGTGATCATGAATTACACCTGTTCCTTAAGCGGTGAAAAAATTCATCACCGCTCGTTACCGTTCACAGAAGTTGGTCCTCGTTAAAGCGCAGTCATTATATGCTCGGCCACCGCTTCTGTTCCCCTTACCGCTCCGACGGTTTTGAGCTTTTCAAAATGTTGCAAGGGTTGGGGAGCGTTAGTTTTCCTCTCTGCAAAGTTCACTACCTCTAAAACACCGCCCAGCCAAAGTTTGGCACCGCTAGAAGCAAGTTCGTGAACGCTTTATTCCGCTAGGCCAATGCAGAAATCCTGAACGGTGCTTCCACAGCTTTGCCCAGGCGGTGATTAAACGTTGACAAGCTTTGACAGAGCGTTGCTATTTTTTTATGAGTTTGTTTCTCGAAATTATCTATCAAAATATAAAATACAGGTGGTGCCATAGTGGTGCACCGCTGATGCCGTCGTTGACATAGAGTTGGCTTAACGGTAGGAAGAGGCAGCGAGCGTTGGTTTGGCAGTATGGAGCTATGCAACCTCCTTACCAACATCAAACCAAAGTTCATCACTGCAATGAATCTTTGCTTCATTTTCTGAGACCGTTTCAGGAAACTCGTGTCTTTGATTCAAACGTTTTCGACTGCCTTATTAAAGTTTATGCAACATTTAATCACCGCCCGGGCAATGCTGGAGAAGCAGCTGTGGTCCAGAATTTGAGATTTACGAATTTGCGTCTATAATGGTGCCAAAATTTGACTGGGTTTTGTTGCGGTGGGGAACTTTACGAAGTGGAAAGCTACTGCTTCTCAACGCTCGTAATATTTTTTGCGGTTCAAAACTTTCGGTCAGTAAGTGTGAACATAAGCGGTGGTCAAGCGTATACGTCGTTGCCTGAACGGGGGCCAACTTCTGGTCAACGTTAACAATTTTTTGTCCCTGCTACATGAACACTCTAGCAAATTCCTCCGGTGTGTCAGGTCTTCAAATGATGAGCCTCAACTATCGATTGATATCAAAAATCTGTCAGAATTTCTGATAAATTTCATCCACTCAGCTCCGTAATCAAAAGCAGTATACCGCTTCACCAACTTTAAACCCCGCCGAGTCAACGCCCACACTCGTAGAACACCGCTCTATCAATGCTCGTGTTACCATGATTGGTTTTCCCTTGTGATCGCGGTAACGATTGTTGTCGGAATTTCGTTTATTTTCCTTTAATTCAAAGAACGATCCAACAAGGTTCTGACTGTGTGATCTAGGCTTGAGATATCCTTATCTATACATCGAAACAAGCATTACTTTTAATAAATGAGAAAATTAGCAATTCCTCATGCTATACCACATATACTGGAATTATTTTGCTCCAGTGCTTCAGATATTTTCTATTTGATTAAGATTAGCAATTAGTGTTGTTAATCAGTCCCTATCGAAAGTCTCATGAAGATTTCGACAGCTGCTGCATGCTCTCCAATGAGGAGTGCATTATTATGCACCCAAGTAATAAAATAAAAGATTAACAGAAAGATAGTGAGAAAATGGGAGAGAAACAACATAGCTCATTAATAATTAGTTTGGGTGACTAAATATCAACACATGACTAGGATTGTGACAATATGTGTTTAAAATCATAGATCCAGAAAAAAGTATGGACGGAATGAATGAAAGACTATTTAATCATTCTAAATCAGCGGTATACAGTACCCGATACCATTTCATTTCGTTTCCTCTATGATATTCTTAAGATCTATTATTTTATCTGCATATTGTCACAACCCTACACATGACCAACGAGATGACGTGCACTCATTGTAGAGCGCATACCTTCGTCGCCACATATAACCTTGACCACCCAATAATTTGACTTGAGTTAGAAATGAACTAATCTTTTCTCGTTCACTCCCAAAATCTGATCAAATGGTTCCTGGTTATTGACCAATAAATGGTCAATACTAAATTTCAGGGAATTGATTGAATACTATTTGAGTTATAAATGACCTGATCTTTTACTCCCAAAATCTTTTGCTTTCTGTACTTTTGACCCGTCGTTACTTTTGACCCGATCTCTCCCAAAATCGAATCAAACTTAATTCAAGGTATAGAAGGTCCGAGGTTAGAGGGAGGACTACAATTCGAGCAAATTCAACAGAAATCTAGATCATGGAAATATTGTTTATCAATTCAAATTATTGAATAACAAAAGAAGGTAAAACTAAGACAAAATGAAGGGAGCGGCAATTTATACAAGTTAAGTTCTCAGAAAAAATTATCTATAACTTTTCAAAATAGTTTCATTTTAATTTCTTTTACTATGTAAAATTTAAAACTCCATTAAATCTATCTTGAAAAGAGAGGTGGAAGTCTGCGATCGAACTGTAGATACGTTCTCTAGGTTCTAAACTCCAGCAATCAAATTAAAGTATTTATCAATAGCCTCTTCTCCTTTCTACCACGTTAAAATATTAATATTGCCAACACTACTTCCCGTTAAAGAAGATAATTTTATATAGGGATATACTGTTCAATGCAAGGATTTAGATATAGCTTACAAGTTTAACTATTACACAGTTCATGCAAATGAATGTGTTATTAAGCAATGAATATGTAAGCTAATTTTAGAAGTTAGTAGAATTCTCTTAGGCAATGAATCGCTAGCCTAGATGTGGCTTACTAACTGATAGTATGGAATGGCTAGTTATTCTGTCAATAATTTAGAGCATGAAAAAAATCGATTGATATTAAATCAAATGATGCCTAGCAGTTTTTCGTGAAGTGCTACGCAATGTAGTTATTATTTCATTAAAATTTGATATACGATTAAATCTGTGTCTAAACCACTATTACAAATGGTTAAATAACTGTTCCTGTAGTTACTCCCATGTGAAAAAATTAAGAGAAATACACGACAAGTTTTATAGTTTAGCGCAATAGTTTTTTTTATAAATATAGTTATTTCGGTGAAGGCCTGATAGTTCAAATAATCGTTAATCGAAATGTAAAATTTTTATTAATACGATATAGTTTGATTTGCACTATATTTCAATATTCAAAGATAATTCACTAATTATTGGTCTCAAGTAGTCATAAACTTTTTACTGCATGGCATCTTTTCTCAATACTACGAGAAGGTGGAGCTTATCCTATGCAACGTTGTCAAATCTCAAATTTTTGACTAAAAACTCCACGGTTTTTGCATCTAAAATTTAATGTGACCTCGTTTATTCTTTCCCTGATAATACATCAGACTATTGGAGACAATACTGTGAGTTTAAACTCAGTCATAAATCACAGAAAAGGGGAAAGTAGAGAGAATAAGAGGAAGGCTGTAACTAAGACCTGTTGGTTAATCACTGATTTTTAACGTAAATCTGTGCGTCCATCCAATCAATAATCACAGAAAAGGGAAAATGTAGGCTCGATCTCAATCGAGTACTACTAGAGGGTAAAGGTAAGGTGAAGATGGTTCAATCTCGATTAAACTCTCCAAGAGGGTAAAGGTAAGATGAAGGTTCAATCTCGATTAAACTCTTCAAGAGGGTAAAGGGAAGATGAAGGTTCAATCTCGATTAAACTCTTCAAGAGGGTAAAGGGAAGATGAAGGTTCAATCTCGATTAAACTCTTCAAGAGGGTAAAGGGAAGATGAAGGTTCAATCTCGATTAAACGCTTCAAGAGGGTAAAGGTAAGATGAAGGTTCAATCTCGATTAAACTCTCCAAGAGGGTAAAGGTAAGATGAAGGTTCAATCTCGATTAAACTCTTCAAGAGGGTAAAGTGAAGATTCAATCTCGATTAAACTCTCCAAGAGGGTAAAGGTAAGATGAAGGTTCAATCTCGATTAAACTCTTCAAGAGGGTAAAGTGAAGATTCAATCTCGATTAAACTCTTCAAGAGGTTAAAGGAAGATGAAGGTTCAATCTCGATTAAACTCTTCAAGAGGGTAAAGGGAAGATGAAGGTTCAATCTCAATTGAATTCTTCTAGAGGGGAAGGGAAGAATGCTTCGAATCCAATAACCAATGAGGGATAAGTATTCAGACTTATCCTTCTTTTAACCAATTGCCATGAGGTGTAAGATCTCAATCTTAAATTCCTCCTTTGAGCCAACTTCCTTTGAGGGATAAGTATTTCAACATATTTTCCTAAATTTAGATTACAAATTCTGGACGATTATCCAATTCAGACTGTGACAAATCAATCAAATTACATCTTATTTCTATAAAATCCTAATTATACATATATTAATCAAATACATATTTTATTACAATGAACATTTATGATGTTACACTAGAATAAATAATAAATATACAAAAAATAATATATATGATATGGAACAATGATGTAAGACATTTGAAAACATATTTTATGGGTAACTACTCTATTTATTAGGTTCATCTTTTTCATATGGCATCAAATAATTTCGGTATAAATATTACTTAACAGGCAACATGAGTAATTAAATATATATAATAACATAAAGAAACGTATCTTAATTGATACTAGCGCAAGTTAAATTTATTTCTATTCATTACAATGAGTTATAATAAGATCTAATTAACTGATGCTCGAACAAACCCAAACATTTTCTAAACAAACTTCTAAATGCAAAACTAACCATATAATTTCACATATTACATATAATTCTAAATTTTAAGTACAATGTTAGGAGACATCATATATATAAATAACACTAATAGCATTTTATAGCTTTAATATGGTATATAAACTTTGTATGAAATAGTGTCTCAGATCCTCGTACCTCACTTGTTACAGATTGATTTTATCAATTACATTTAAATATGAACTTTTACTAGCTTTTGAGGTTAATAACTTAACTAAAAGATTAATGAATGCATATTGAAGTTTCTGAATATAAAAATAGATCATTTAGTTACGTATGAAAGAAATTATTAAAGATTGAAGTTAGTTACAATGATTTATGCGTTCGTGCGTGTTTTGTTCTAACAGTTGTTAGAACAAGCATCTGATTAAAATTAGGAGTTAAAAATCTACATTAACATGTTCTAAATATAATCATACAATATTAATGCATATAATATATAACCTGTATATATATTTATTCAATAAACAATCATTTCAGTATCTTAACTATCTTCTGAACGGCGGGGGAAAGATAGCTGCGCACAAAAGGTGCGCATGAAATCGACTGGTCTTTTAAGCTCATAATATGGTCTATATTATGCATATCAGCTTGTTATGAAACATTTATTATGAAATATAGTATATATATTAATATTACAGTAGTTTTACATAATGTGATAGATTGAAAAATGATTATTGACGATATAAAGAAGTAATTTGCTAGGAGTGATTGAAGCATAATAATTAGTTGATTAGTTCTTTGTGTTCAGTCATTTTCAGCCTGGTGTTTTATCAGAGTAACTTCGGTATTTTCAAAATATGTTATTTCATGTTGCAAACAAACAAAAAAATAGGTGGAGAATTTGACATCCGTTACATAAGGTATCAATAGGTAGCTATATATCTAGCCCAATAAATAAGTATTCAAGTATCGGGAATCGCATCGAGAATCTTATCGGGAATCGGTTAATTTGGATAGAATCGGAATCGTATCAGAATCGTTAAAAATGTTGGTATCGTCCCATCACTAATTATTAACAATGCTCAATATCTAGCAGATACGAGATGCCTCTTCTATAGATCTAAAAAATTAAGTATATAATATTCATAAACTCATTCCATGTAATTTTGCCCACAGTTGTATCAATTATGAAATCCCCATGTCTCAGCATTCTATCAACACCCGTTCCAAAAATGTCCCACGGCCCAGTAACCGATAACTAACTTCTTCGCGACGATCCCCTTACTGCAATGGAGTTCTTTTGTACAATTCTATTTCTGGCTCCATTAGATCATTTTGCAGTTCTTATACCTTTAAGCAATTGTTCAAGTCCTGGTAAATTGAGAACATTTCCGATGATTGAATAGTTTCGGTGTAAACTTGTTCATTATTTTTTGTCCTTTGCACAGTTAATTGATACCTTCCATTATCCGATGTGTACTTTACTTATCTTATGCATAAAATATTCATTTTCCCTATGATATATGATGGCTTTCCTGTATTCTCACTCATTAAATTTGTACTTTCCTTAACGAGATAAAAGTGTACGGGAAAGCCTTCAGAATTTTAATCCATCATCTAGTTTTCACTTCAGAGTTGCCAGACGGCGCAATAAAACAGTATTCCATCGCATCTGAATGTAAACACTGCGCTCACTGTGTATCTAAATCAGTACCTGTCGTCGCCATTTCATGTTTATGTTTAATATCTTCATATTGTGAAAGTCTATATACAAAATGGAAGGCTAGACACAACGACTGAGCCGGGGATCTTAGCAATGGGCATTATGGAGCTGAGACAAAACCTACTGAGCTATTCTCAAATTCATACCAGACTAAGGAGACTTCAACTCTACAAAAGGTCAAATCGAATGAGATTGTCAGCTCGTTTGACCAGGATGTAAAAGAGTGTGGAGAGGTGTTCACCGAGATTTCTTCAGTCATGATGACACTAAAATAGTTGTGGTAAGCTCGCTAACCTTTTTTCTCAATAGGGATAAGTGCTATTTTTTGTGAGTGAGGAACGGGTTAACCTATTTAGGGGCCTTAAACTAAAATCTAAAATAACTATTTAAATTCTGATAATTAATGAATATAATAAACTAGAGTAATTAAAGAAATGGGTTTTAGAAATTGATTCAGGGCATCAGTTTTGCTGCCTTTTAATTTAAAGCTGTTTATGCAGTTATGATTAAGTTATTAAATTGGATAGTGATGGATTCTTTCAACTATTCAAATTAGATTTGTTAGTTCCATAATTTAATTTCACTGTGAACATCTTAAATTTCTATAAGCCATACTATTCTAATATTCTTTAAATGCCATCATTTCTATACTGTTCTCTAATGCCTAATGAATCTAATGCCTAATGACTCTAATGCCTAATGACTCTAATGCCTAATGACTCTTAATGCCTAATGACTCTAATGCCTAATGACTCTAATGCCTAATGACTCTAATGCCTAATGACTCTAATGCCTAATGACTCTAATGCCTAATGACTCTAATGCCTAATGACTCTAATGCCTAATGACTCTAATGCCTAATGACTCTAATGCCTAATGACTCTAATGCCTAATGACTCTAATGCCTAATGACTCTAATGCCTAATGACTCTAATGCCTAATGACTCTAATGCCTAATGACTCTAATGCCTAATGACTCTAATGCCTAATGACTCTAATGCCTAATGACTCTAATGCCTAATGACTCTAATGCCTAATGACTCTAATGCCTAATGACTCTAATGCCTAATGACTCTAATGCCTAATGACTCTAATGCCTAATGACTCTAATGCCTAATGACTCTAATGCCTAATGACTCTAATGCCTAATGACTCTAATGCCTAATGACTCTAATGCCTAATGACTCTAATGCCTAATGACTCTAATGCCTAATGACTCTAATGCCTAATGACTCTAATGCCTAATGACTCTAATGCCTAATGACTCTAATGCCTAATGACTCTAATGCCTAATGACTCTAATGCCTAATGACTCTAATGCCTAATGACTCTAATGCCTAATGACTCTAATGCCTAATGACTCTAATGCCTAATGACTCTAATGCCTAATGACTCTAATGCCTAATGACTCTAATGCCTAATGACTTCAATTCCTTATTCTTTACTTGTTTAAACTTTATTTATAGTGTATTTAAATTTCTAGGCCATAACTATTCGGTCCTGAGCCCCTGTGATGGACGGGAGTTGCTTGATGTGGGAGATGTGAGAATCGTCATCTTTTGTTGTGCCAGGACTCCTCCGACACCCTAACATATTCCGAATTTGTATTTCAAAGATAAAATTTCATCAATCATTTTAAAATTTAAATGTGGGTAGGCTAATAATCAGTATTTAACTGTTCAGTTCTAATCCAGTTGCCTATTATTAGTGTAGCTCAAAGCTACTCTGCATTTATTAATCTTCAGTTATTTAATGTAGGGAAAGTAGAAATAGGTTTAAAATGTTATACTTTAATATTTTAATGAAGTAGTATAATTGCTTATTGTCTCATTTATCCCGGCCCTTATAGCAACAAATTTGATATCTTACGTAGATTATGTTTATTGTTTATTCAGTCCTTCTTTGATTTTTTAATTGTTCACAGAAATTGTGATTTTTTTTTCCTGTTTTGAGTTTTGATGATCTTCCAAAAGAAAGATTTAGCTTTGTATAATACCTTTTAAAATTTTGCCTGAAAGTATTTTTTTACTATATAGGCTTGTATTCATAACTTCATTATATTTTATTTACCAACAAATGTTATCATTATCAGATTACTTCATAACCGGTAGGGTCGGGAGGGGCGAATCTCGCGCAGCAGCACACGGGGCGAATCTTGCGCACCACATGTTTAAAGAGCTATGAATGTGCTAGCCCAATAACAAAAATAGTCATAGACCGGCTCAAATATGTAGTAACTCTGAATAAAATTAAAACAGCTTACATGCATTTATTCATAGTTGAAATAAATCACATTTGAGACCATATGAAAAGTACCTAGTCGAAAATTCATTTTACCGAATTACCCTAAAAAATAAATTTGTCATAAAAAAATTTCTATCCCAGATAATGACCTGAAGTTTTCAGTGCATGATGATCATTGACTTTAGTTGCGTCAGTTAAAATTACAAGGTTCTAGACTTTTAAATTTTGTATTTAGCGGAGTTTTTCCGTGCGCAACTATTCGCCCCACCATATTTTGCATGGCGGGGCGAATATTGCGCACTATAGAAATTTATTTTTAGGCCATGAAACAGTTTTTAATGCTTAATATTACTCTCTATATATATGTGTACTTCTTCACTTTCAACTAAGAACATACACATTCCACATATATTTCAGATGATAGGTCGAAATATGAAATTGTAAATCAGGGTGAATTTAAAGTCATTAATAGTCTTTTCTGTGAAATTTATAGTTAAACATATCAAACATCACTATACATGTTTATCATTAGCTTTTTTATTAAGTATAGTTATATAATCTTATTATTCGGTTCTTTTTAATAAAATCGAAAATATTAGGTCTAAAATGACAGGGTTAAACCATCGTACAGGGAAACCCAACCCTGATATCATTATGCTTTTAAAAGTTGCAAATCGACATTGCACCATGTTGTGAATAGTAGCTTCGTTGAGCTTGTCACTTCTGAGGATTGTCCTAGAAGTGTAGAAATGGGAGTACTTGTTCGAATAAAGAAAATGGCTAAGAAGGTTTGTGCAATGTTGAAGACTCGAAGTAATACTTGAAAAAATTCAAAATATAGCTAAATACATGAATGCGATCCAGACTTCAATTAGAACCATCATCACGAAGGATCTTCAGTTGTCTTCCTACAAAATGAGAGAACACTAAGTCCTCACACTTCTTAAAAAGCAAAAGAGACTTGAGAGATTAAAGGTCCTTCTCAGAGAGCTTAAAGCGGACACGACAAGGTATGAAATCTATTTTTTTAACGAGAAACTCTTCATTATTGAAGCCAACCCAATTCAATATTCATGATCAGAAGATATCCAAGATTTCCCCTATCTCGAAAACTTGGGAGTCTCCTCTGATTTTCGTGGAAAACGGCCTAAGATCAATCCTCTTTTAACAGTATTGTGGTTCCAGCTATTAGATTGATGAAAAAAAAACTTCAAAAAATCAATCATTTATCTTCCAACAAGATGGTGAACTTTTTTACTACTTAAACAAGACACATGAGTGGTGATCACGTCAATTGCCAAGATTCTGTCGCAAAGAAATTTGGCGTCTTCAGCGAAACTGATGACAACGAACATTGACAACGAAACTGATGATTTCATAGAAAAGGACGTAGCAGAGATCTTCTGGCGCAGAACCTGAACCGTTGGTCTTTGAAAAACACCAAAGGAATTAGGTGGGTCAACCTACCTTCTTGTAGACAGACCAAAGAACTCTTCCTCTTTTAAAGAGAATGTCAAAAGCTATTGTTAATAACCCGATTGAAACTTCTTCTTCTCTCCTGGGAACATTTGGTCCTAAAACAGTAAAACAATAATACTTGCCGACGATCTGGTCTTCGCCCAGAAACATGACCTCATAATATTGTTGTGGAATGTTCTACCTATTACAAGACTAGGGACACAACTCTGGATGAAATTTTACTACCTTCATAGTATCATTATACTATCAAATTCTGATACATTTTTATCTTTCTTGAAAGAATTGAAAGACTGGAAGAGTTCAACGACTAACCTTTAGGTCTAGGGGATTCAGTACATATGGATTCTCTCTTGGCCTGGGTATCTCCCCGACCTTACAATGGCAAGTGAATATTCCACGTAACCTAATAGATGTACGAAAAACCCATTTGCTTCTATATTCTTATTATCGTAATTTGAGAGACATAAAGTGAAAATATCTAAGTGTAACAGTATTTTGAATAACGTTTTAGATATGTATGCTAAATTGGTTATATATGCTATATTTGACATCTCAAAAGAATTATTACTTCCATAGATTGCGTAAGGTTATCTTTTGGGCGACATATTTTTGTTTGTCATCTTGTTGCTCACATAACTCAAAAGTCTTCGATCAAATTACTTTGAATTTGGTAAGACGATCGATTGACTAATCTCCAGGAACCATCTGGTAAAATTTTGGGAGTTATCCTACAAAGCTCAAGGTCATTTATAACTCAATAATTCAAAGGTTTTGAATCAATTTGTCTGAAATTGGATGGAAAGAATTGGTCAGTATCTAGGAACGGTTCGGTTAGTTTTTGGAAGCGGTCAGGTTAAAGGTCAAGTTGATTTATAACGCAAAATGTATTCAATCAAAGTAACTGAAATTTGGTCGACGGTTGGTAATTATCCATGCAGGAACCAATTTATTAGATTTTGTGAGCAATCAGGTAAAAATAAAGGTCAAGGTCATTTATAACACAAAAGAATTCAACCAAATTGTCTGAAATTGGGCGGGACGATGCTTCAATATTCAGGAATCATTTGTTTATATTTTGGGATTGAACAGGTTTAAGGTCAAGGTCATTTGTAAGCGGTAGAAAAAGTATGCGCTCTATGAGTGCCCGTCATCTAGTTATTTATTATATTTATAGTTACATAATAAGTAAATATAATAGTGTCGTACTTCAGATAAACCAATATTACAAGCATAAATTAATCCTGAATAGAAAGCAACATTCATGACGTCACACATACATTCTACAAACTTTACGTAAACAGGTCGAAAAAAGTTTGTCTCAAATTTTGAATCTGAATCATATGATTGTTTATGCTTTCAAACACATTGGAATTATTTTTATAGTAAGTATCTAGACACTCAATAGTGCTATTTTTCACTATGGAAAGGAATTAAAGGGTGCACAGATATTCGCCCCTCTCGCGCGCAAGAATCGCCCCATCAAGGACAATTTCAATTGCGCACTACTTTCGTCAATAACTCACATTATACAAATGCTAATTTTTTGTCCTTTGGATGGTGTATAAAAGGCCTTATTGCCGTTCTTCATGTCAAATATTAATCGTCTATCTGCAAAAACTAAGTTGCAAAACCCAAAAGTTTTTAGTGCGCAAGATTCGCCCCTCCCGACCCTACATGATATCTCATAAAAATTAATTAAATTGATTCATTATCCAAACACCCATTCTATTTCCGTAATAACTTAAAACTCAATCTGAATACCTTGTATACAAAAATAATTATATTTTTCAGTCATCTGTAAATTACAATTATTTCGGTACCATGCCATGTAAATTGTTGTCATTAATATACATGTATATAAGCGTTCTGCCCATTACGCAATCTAATTCTCATTTGTATTCTTATATGTACATATGTACTTATTTGGTACATCCTGAATCTATATTGCAATGCATGTTGAAAGGTAGCCACATATTGACAGTATTTGAAAGGGGCAGTACAGTCAATTTCAGTTTTTGTGATATTATTATTGAACGATCACTTAGTAAGAATAAAGAGTGTACGTGTACACGTACGCACTAATAAAAAATAGATACTACAAAAAGATATGCACCACTTTCGCAATTTTCTGTTTCAAAATTGAAACAGAAAATTGAAACAAACCCGCCTGCATGTGTTTGGGAGTTGTGAATAGCAGTAGATACTAAAGTGCAACATTTTGTGTTAATACGTTAACTTCATATATGTTCAAAACACAGTCTAGCCTAACTGACTTGTGGTTCACATTGTTATAATTTAATTCGGGTTTGAAATATTGACAGTGGTATATATTTGTAACACTAAGTCTATCAGTAATATACATAGTGGTACAAATTTGAACCAATAAGTAGTCAACGTGTTAATCATAATATTGTGAAGAAATTTTTCACATATTTAATATTTACAATACGAATAACACAAAATTTCACAGTTTAGCAGCAACAACTAGTTCCAACTTTGTAACCCAGGTGGCAGCACAAATACTTATGCAACAGAAATTTTCGAAAGTAGTTTGTCTTATTGTACAAATAATTATTTACTAATAACTATAGGGAACTTCCGCAGAGGCGAAACTATTTTTATATTATACTTATAAATAAATATTAATGATATTAACGAATATTATTATTACATAATTTAATATTCTGAATCGACTAAGGTCTAATATGGTGATAGTTTCATTTAAGGACTGTACAGCTCATTTTTTATTTACTTAATCAGAAATAGTACTTGTTATTTATTGAGAAATTATAGATTATATTTTGAAAAAAATAATAATGAAACAAAAAAAGTTCAGTTTCTTGAATATTTATTGGAATAAATTATGGCTTTTTAACTTAATGGTATCCAGCTGATGGTTGCTTGTAACCTCTAACGGGTTGCTTGTATCCACCAGCACCATGGTGAGGTAGAGCGGCACCACCATGGTGAGCAGGCTGGTGGTGGGGTTGCTTGTATCCACTAGCACCATGGTGAGGAAGACCGGCACCACCATGGTGAGCAGGCTGGTGGTGGGGTTGCTTGTATCCCCCTCGGGCCGCATCAAACTTAGCTTCTCCCTCGTAGCTGACTTGTGGGTGGTAACCGTGCTGGTCGGCAGTGTAGGTCACAGTCTGTATTCTACCGTCAGGAAGGTGTACGTAGTAAGAGCCTTGTGTGGCGTAACCGTCCCTTGCTTCTGCGTGACCGAAGTTTGCACCGTAGTAATCGTCAGCTACTTTGTACTCGTAGTTGTATTTAGGGTGAGTCTGCAATTTAGAAAATAAATAAATATAAAGGCATCTCATACTAGAAGATTTTAAACACCTAGAGAGTTTCACATATTACATTTGTATGGTTGGAGTTAGTTTATATACTACTATTGATCATATATCAACAACCATCTCACGTTTTCATATTGCTGTTGATGTCCTCCATATCCTCCAGCCAAGTTACCATGACCACCGCCAAGGCCTCCTTTGCCTCCATGGTGGGCTGCTACGTATCCACCTCCTCCATGGTGGGGTTTGGCAGGCAGGTAGGAGGGAGCTGGTGCACCATAACCTCCATCTGGTCTGGCAAGTGCGGCAGCCACCAGGTAGGAAAGCACAACCTGGTTGAAATATTTTCAAAACTATTAAATTTATGTTTTTTAATCTTTTAATGTAATGATATTCCACAGAAATTATAACAAATTATTTTCAATTCCTATATTCCCAATATTACTCACAATCTTCATGTTATTTTATGTTTTAAATCAAAAGAAATCGAATGTATATTTCGGTCGTTCGTAGTATTCCAGAGTTGTTTATTCGACTAAACAAACAATGAAACTGATGATATTTCATCAAGTCAAAGTGTTTATATACCTTTCTTCAGACAACTGACCTTCTTTCCGTATTAATGACACCTGTTATCCAGCAATAAATTAACTTGGACATTCTATCGTACGAATAACATTGCTTTCTGCTTACTAGGCTGCATTCATTCATAAAATAGATATAAGATAATTCAGCCTTGTCAAAGAAGGTGTTACACAGTACATGCTAACTGGAATACAGTTGTACCAAAGATATTGTTGTATAAAATCTTTTGTTATATTGTCTATGCAACTTGGAGTATAATTTATATTGCTCATATAACAATTATTGTACCTAATTCTCGTACTATGTTGACGTATTAACTTTTTTATTCAAATAAATAACTTAATACCGGATTGAATGGATCGGTACATCGAATATTTATTTCATTTTCGTATTTTCGATAAAGTGAGTTTTATTGTGTGATAAATTTCTCCTCTAAATTACAAAGTTCTTTTGTATAAATTATTCAGAATCAAAGACAAAATAATTAATAATACTCCATATGTTGATGTATGAGAAGCTGTTCAAGTGTAGATGATTTTGTATTAAATATCGGCTATTTGCTTATATTTTCGCTTCTCAAACGGTGAAGCAAGTTTATAATTCGGGACTCATAACATTTATCATTCTAGTGGGTTATAATTGATTTAGCACGTACAGTAACTGTAGTTAAAATTAACAAGTTGCTTCTTTTAGTATTTATGGTTGTAGGTTAAATCAACCAGTGACCATAACCGGTAAACACACTGGGAACAATTGCTTAGAAGTCATGTGTTTTACTCTATTGAATCTGTTATATTTTCTATCGTGCACGCACATTTCGTTCACGGACAATTCGTCCACGGACATATCGTCCAACGGACATTTTCGTCAACGGACATTTCTTCCAACGGACATTTCTTCCAACGGACATTTCGTCAACTGACATTTCGTCCACGAATTGCTTTATTTTGTGTTATATTTATTGTGTACATTTATTTTAAATATTATATTATTTATATATATTCGGCAATATAAAAGTATTTAACACCCTTATTTGATGGTAATTAGAAATGTATGGTCTTCGCCTAAATTCTTAATGTAATCTTTTTATCCTGTTGGTCGGCATCAGTAAATAATAGAAATGAAAAACTTTTTAATGATATACAGGCAGGCCCAGCTTTTATTACACCCGAGTATTATAAAATCTGTAATAATTACCTGGCATGTATCGATGTTATTACAGTACATAAACATGGAAAACGGAGTCATTTTTTTGATGATAATTTCACAGTAACTACAATAATCATCAATAGTAGTATTCAGATTAGGTAATTAGATGCACTAATGGTTCAGAAATTAGTATTTTATAGCAGAACAGTGATTACCAAAATTACATACATAATAATATGCGGGTATATAATATACCGTAAGACACAAAAAAGTGGGTGAAAAATAAAGACAGATTTCCACTGAAGCAACACAGGCAACAGGTAGCATGCAAATTCACTGTTATTCAACAAGAATGTAGCATGCGAATTTCAACAAAGAGACACGAAGCATGCAGCAAGGCAACACCTTCGTTGCTTGTAGCATGCTGCATGCTCTGTTGCCTGTTGCTTGCGGCAAGACCATTTCAACAAGTTCATCAAAAACGAAACCAATTTCCAAACATTGAATGCAAATGGGAACAACTGAAACATGGAATAGAGGGTTCAGAAAAATACTCACTCATGTGAAGATAGTGAAATATTGTCGGATGAATAAGAGATTTTCATTTGTCCAAGGCCTTTTTATTTTGTTTGATATTTAATATTATAATTTGAATATATTATTAACAATATAAATTCTTTGCATAATGAATATCACATATTTTATTTATAAAAGCTTTCTCTATATAATGATATAAATATATTAAAAAAACAGAAATTTAATTAAATTATTTATTTCATTAAATAAATAAAATAATTCTGTGTTATTTATACTCCATACTGTGACTATGAATAATCTCTACCGTTTTTATATTCACAAATACTGTAGTATGTAATTAACCATTTCTAATCCAAATTTTTAAACAAAGAAAATGCGACATTGTTTGTCATAACTAATGAATTATTTCGTCATCAATACTATAAAAATTCTCTTCGTTGCCAGAAACAAAAATCCTTCCCACCAGTGGTGGAAAGCTTTTCAACGCTAGGCAACAAGTTAAATCTTGCCCCTTGCGGCTGGCAACAGGGCAACATGTAACCACGTGCAGCATGCTACGCAACAGCATGCTACCCGTTGCCTTATGTTGAACTGGTTGAAATACATTTTGCCCGTGCGGCAATGTAGCATGCTGCGTGTTGCCGAAATGTTGCATATGTGGAAACCCGGCTTAAGTCGCTACAACTCCAAAATTATTTAACATTTCAACTTGAAACAAAATTGTTAAAAAGAGCATAATATCAAGTTTTATTTCAGGTATCAAAACATTTTCTTAGAAAATGGATTCTTAGAAAAAATCTGAATCTGACTCCTTACAAAATGCAGTCGTCACAAACGCTCACACATGATGACAATGTCCCAAGACTGCCCTTTTGTCAACAAATCAATCAGGCAACAGAGCAAGGAACACTAACTGTACAACAATATAGTGTTTAGTGACGAGTTCCACATTTATCTTGATGGTTTTGTGAACAAGCAAATTTGTCGTTACTGGAGTTCAGAAAACCTCTGGCGTGAGTGCGAATAGAATCTATGGCCAATATTTTTTTGAAGATGCAAACTCAGGGAATGCCCGCACTGTAACAAATGAAGCCTACATTGAAATGTTAAGTAATGTTATTAATGTCTACATTAGCCCCGATGTTTGGTTTCAGCAAGAAACCACCTCCCATACTTCTTTGCCTACTTTGGAATGATTGAAAACTCGCTTCGGAGACAAAATTATCACACACCGTACTGAGTTTTCCATGGCCAGTCAGATCACTTGATCTTTCGCCTTTGGAAGATTTTCTTTGGGGATTTGTTAAACAAAAGGTCTGCAAATCCAATCAAGGGTCCATTCCTGCATTAAAACAACTCATTCAAGAAGTAGTCGCATCAATCAATAAAGAGACCTTAGCGAAAGTGATCATTAATTTTATATAGAGTATGTATGTAACACAGAACACAGATGAATGAGCGAGTTGGTTAAGGGGACCGACCCTGCGATTTTGTACTTTTTAACCCAAATTTTTTTTTCTTCCTCTGTATTCCTATAACACGGTGTGTTTAAAATTTTATAACGCTACCTACCCCCAAGACGTTTATGGTTGGTTTTGGTTGTTTTTTATTTTTCTTGTTTTTGTGTCATCACGACAGTGAGTCAGGTGGCACCTGATGATACCCGCACCCTTGAGGGCGTAATACCGGGACTTGAGAGCCCGGGGGATGTTGTGCCAAACACAAAAGAAAAAAATATCTATATATATTTTCTCTCATTATCGCTCTCCTGAACAGTTGCAAATGTTGCAACTTTCCTTTTCAATTTTTTCAAAATCTCAAACAGTTTTGAAGTTACGGCTCAGCGGTTTTTTGCATTCGATGCTTCTGTAAATGGTCTCCAAAATGTCGGAATAGATTTTTGATTGTGAACTTCATTTAAAAAAGAAGAGAAATAAACTTTTTTTTTGCAATACGTGAAAAAAAATTTGTTTCGAAAACTTTCGGAAAATAAAAAAAAATTATAAATCTGTTGCGCCATTTTGGAGACCATTTACAGAAGCATCAAATGCAAAAATTTACTTATGGTACATACATATCATTGGCTATCTTATACAGGAAATGCCAACTAAACAATTATTTAAGTATTAACAATACAATATAATAGCGTTGCCATAAATGGAGGTATTAATACATAGCATCTTAAGAAACGGATAGATCTTTGTATTGAACATTAAGGTAGACATTTTGACCATTTGTTAAAAATTAAATACAACATCAGGATTTCTCTTTTAATATGATCTTTGTATTAATTTCCTACGTTGATTAGTTTTTGAGTTAAAGGGATTTTATTCTCGCCCACTTTTTTTGTGTCATACGGTACTACTAAAAAATGAAATATAAAATTAACTAGATATTGGTAGTTTTTAGTGTTACGTTTAATTATTTGGACGTCAAAACGTCTGTGTTATTGCACTGTTTCATACTTTTGTACTTATACATATATAACTAGATTATGTACACTCGGTAGAGCACATATACCTTCGCCTCCGCTATGACTCGTTCTCTCCCAAAATTTAAGAAGCTGCTAACTGGATAATAACCAATCGTCCCACCAAGTTTCATGCAATATGGTACAATACTTTTTAAGTTATCGAGTTATAAATGACCTTGACCTTGATCTTTCACTGGATCGCTCCAAAAAATCAACCAGATAGTTCCTGGACATTGTCCAATCGTCCCTTCAAATTTCAGACAATTTGATTGAATACTTATTGAGTTATTGAGTTATAAATGGCCTTGACCTTTATCTTTGTTCTTTGACCTGACTGCTCCCAAAATTTAGAAAAATGGTTCCTTTATATTGACCAATCGTCCCACCAAGTTTCATGCAATATTATACAATACTTTCTGAGTTATAAATAACAATGACCTTGACCTTTGACTGGGTCGATCACAAAATTCAACCAGCAAGTCACTGGACATGGACCAATCGTTTCAACAAATTTCAGCCAATTTGGTTGAACACTTTTTCAGTTAGGCGAATATAACAAGATAATAAAAAAAGAAATGACGATGAAAATATGACTTCCCCGCATTCTGCGAAGGTAATAATAATAATTATTTACCTCTATTGTAATTACTGTAATTCACAAGCATCCACACATTTATTCTTGTAAGGACCCTGTTATTTCAGTTCTAAATTTTAGATACTCATAATTCATTAATTAATGCAAAATATTAAACGACGTAAACAACTTAAAAATACAGTCAACTCGTTTAGCATATTTAATTTTATAACTGTAATAGATATGAAGATAAACATTCTTATGTGTTAATTATTATACGGCTGGAATCACCATTATATTATTGTATATTTACACCTGCCTAATAATGTAATGGTGAAAAATAATACATATAAAATACATTCCATAAACACTTTAAAATACAAAATAAAGCCATTCGTGGACGAATTGTCAGTGCGAGATGTCCTAGACCCATTTTCTATAGAGTTAAGAATATGAAGTCTAACAATAATCCATGGTATCTGATTTAATTCTTTTGGCAGCAAGAACCTATAGTGATAAAATATACACTTGATTAAACTTGTCATGAATTTTTCACAATTTACTAGTTACATATTTTCAAAAATAAATTTTACTAATGTTAATACTTGTATATATTTAAAAATGGTATGGGTACGCAACAACAAATTTACAAAAATAAAAAATAAAAAAATAATGGGAAATTAGAAAACTGTAATTTGAGAAATTAACATTGTGCGAAGACTCTTATCTCTGATAGTACCACTGTACTCGTTAGTTACACTGCTAAAAACTTCTCTCCTTCTTCCTGCAGGTTGGAATTATGAGAAATATATTTTGAGACGGAAACTTTAGGCGCTACTTCACCCAGTCTCAACGATTAATGGTTTCAATTGTATTGATAAGTAATTTACAATGTGAATATAGAGCACTCACGATTCCTGCCAATGATATCATTTATTATTTACAATCAAATAGATATTATGTTTGATAAAAAATGGTTTGAATATATATTTTTATATAAGCTTCTAGTAATTTTCATAAACTCTCTAACAACATAATAAGAATATTTCGTTCATCAAAATTTGTAACTCATTCCAGATTAACTAACATGAGTAACATCAAACTAGATAATATGGAGCAGCCTAAATCACAGATTGCAATGCTATTCGTAATAAAATTAATTTAATGATGCCAGTACATTACACATGAAATATAGAAAGAAGGTCAGTGGTCTGAAGAAAGGTATATAAACACTTTGACTTGCTGGAATATCATCAGTTTCACTGTTTGTTTAGTCCAATAAACAACTCTGGAATATTACGAACGACCGAAATATACATTCGATTTCTTGTGATTAAAACATAAAATAACATGAAGATTGTGAGTAATATTGGGAATATAGGAACTAAAATATTTATTCATTTTCATGAACTTCAATAGCTTCATTAAATTATGAAAAGACTTGAGCTCCATATTTTTGAAAATATCTCAACCAGGTTGTGCTTCCTGCCTGGTGGCTGCCGCACTTGCCAGACCAGAGGGAGGTTATGGTGCATCAGCTCCCTCCTACCAGCCTGCCAAACTCCACCATGGAGGAGGTGGATACGTAGGAGCCCACCATGGAAGCAAAGGAGGCCTTTGGGGTGGTCATGGTAACTTGGCTGGAGGATATGTAGGACATCAACAGCAATATGAAGACGTGAGATGGTTCTTGATATATGATCAATAGTAGTTTATAAACTAATTCTAACCATACAAATGTAATATGTGAACTCTCTACTTGTTTACAATCATCTAATATGAGATGCTTTAATATTCATTTATTTTCTCAATTGCAGACTCACCCTAAATACAACTACGAGTACAAAGTAGCTGACGATTACTACAGTGCAAAATCGGTCACGTAGAAGCAAGGGACGGTTACGCCACACAAGGCTCTTACTACGTACACCTTCCTGACGGTAGAATACAGACTGTGACCTACACTGCCGATCAGCACGGTTATCACCCACAGGTCAGCTACGAGGGAGAAGCTAAGTTTGATGCGGCCCAAGGGAGATACAAGCAACCCCACCACCAGCCTACTCACCATGGTGGTGCCGCTCTTCCTCACCATGGTGCTGGTGGATACAAGCAACCCGTAAGAGGTTACAAGCAACCATCAGCTGGATACCATTAAAATAAAAAGCCATTATTTATTTCAGTAAATTTTCAATAAAAATCAACTACGTCTGCTTCCATATCATTTTTACTAAATAATCACCAAAATCCAAATAAAGAACCATTATTATTTCTGATATAAATTAAATATCTAAAGGGAAGTACATTCAAAATTAAACTATCACAAAATTGGTCCTTAATTGATTCGGGATATTAAATTATGTAATGTTACAATGTTCTATAATATCATTAATGTTTATATTTAAAGTATATAATAAAACTAGTGTTGCCCCTACGGAAGTTCCCTAAGTTATTGGCAAATATATTATACTACAATAAGATAAACCACTCTCGCAAATTTCTGTTTCAAAACTGCTTGTACTGCCTCATATGTTACAAAGTTTGAACTAGTCGTATAGCTACTGAACTGCAATATTTTGTGTTATTCATATTGTAAAATGTCTTCACAATATTACGACTAACACAAGATATTACACTTTAGTAGCTATGACTAGTTGAACTCTCAAATCCAGGTGGCAGCAGAAACATTATTGAAACTGAAATTCGCGAAAGTGGTGTACAGGTGTGGCCAATGAGTTCAGCAAAACCGACTATTTTTATTCTTTTATTTATCTAGCTTCAAATTGTTGGTAGTTTGTGATTGGTCACATTAGAAATCACAATTGAGGATAAATAATAGCAATAGTTGTAAGAAAATAATGTTTAGTAACTCTTTATTAACACAAAACGTCCGATGACATATATTATCTGTCTTGTCCACACTTCTTCAAAATAGCTTTATTGTGCTTTGGCTTGGTGTGCAGCAAAGATTCTGTGATATTCTGGTCAATAAACTTCCATTCATGTTCAATCAACTCACAAAGCTGTCCTAAATTGGTAGGTTACATTTAATTTTCTCAGTTTTTGACAATCGACAACAAATTTTCTACCGGATTCGGTTCGATAGAGTTCCCTGGCCTTGGACCCAAAATTTCAACTTCTTTGTCCTCGCGGACTTCTAGACAACTTTTGCTGAGTGGCAGGTTGCGTCATCTTGTTGAGAATGAAATTGTTTATCGGGAAACTGATCGGCGATTAAATTATCTATTCGAATTCATAGCGGTGAATTTTAGGAAAATTCTAAGTGTACCAGTTCCTTTGACTGAAAAGTAACCCCAGATATGAGAAGTGGTAGGATGCTTCACTGCTTCACCGTAGTGACGACACAACCCATGTCAAATATTTTTCGCCTATTCGTCGTCAAACGAGACTTTTCCCTCTTGTACCGAAAGCAGGAAACGGATATTCATTGGAGAAAATGACTTTGTCCCTATTACTCAGCTGTCCAGTCCTGCTATTTCCTGCAAAAACCGAAACGAAACGATCCCAAATGTTTCTTGACACCAGTCCTTCATCCAAGAGATGACGTCGAACTGGTCGACCAGAGGAATTAACTCAATCTGTCAGTCCCTTTTGTGCAAGCTCTGAGCTGCTGGCTATCCTTTTCTGCAAGAAGAGCGCACCAGAACCTCGATCCGCAGAGAGTTTTTACCTTCCAGAAGCTGTTTTCGCCACGTCTGAGTTGTCTTCTTCAACTGTTTTACCAGCTTATACACAGTGTGAGGACACAAGGTCTTTTACAACAATTTCATTCACTAATAGATCACTCTGGTGCAGTAAAATGATGATGTTTCTCTATTATTATTTGGAAATTTTCATTATTAGAACTTTCTGAAGAATACCTGTTGAAGACAATCTGTTCTTTGTATTACCTAATATCTCAGTCTTGTTGCCGTCGTTTCATTTTAGACGTCAGAAATTTGATTTCTGTTATTTAGAAAATAATCGATTTCACCACATATTATTTTTTAAACTTTTTGTTAAGTTTCTGATAATTTGCATTATATATTTGAAAACCAGCCTAGATTAAATTAATCAATTAAACTAGTTTCATATAATTTCATTAGGAATTTCAGACGAATAATGGAAAAATAAATGATTGCAAAAATTCATTGGCCACACCTGTATATCTTATTGTAGTAGATATCTTTTTTATTAGTAGGTACATGCATACGTTTGTAGCTTTATAAACAAATAACACAGATAGTGGCGCCATCTTACATGAAACCAATAATATATATAAATTGATTTATCTCCCCTGTTAGATTTTCTTCAATCGTGATATTTATTTTTTCTAAGCGAACGTTCAATAATTATGTTATGAAATTAAATATTACTGTACTGCCACTTTGAATACTGACCATATGAATCCAGCTTTCAAAGTACATTATGTAAAATAATTTCAGGAGGTTGTGCTGTTTGCAAGCGTTTAAAAAATTCGAATGTACTTAAATATGTTACAATATTGATAGTTATTACTAGATGTGATTTTTTTTCAATTTATCATTAGTAGTAACTCAGATGATTTACCTTGAGTAAGGAGAAGAACACATTATATGTATAATCAATGTTTTCAATTTTTTACGTGATAAATACCAAAATTATTGTAAGTCACACATGAATATTTTTTTTTTATATTTTTCTGTACAATGTGAGATTTAAGTTTATTATTGAAATAGAAAAAAGTTCTTAGCTATCAAGAAATTTGATTGATTTCACACGACAACATGCATCATGAGGCAATCTCAGCCAAAACCAAGGAAAAAGTGTAATAACTACTGATATTGTGTGTTTTGATGCCTTCAGGTAATAACACTAAATCAATTTATTGATGAATTGAAAGTATTAAACACCTGTTATCTGACTCCCTTAGAATTGGTATGAGATTAGTCTTCTCCCCTTATCTTTATTCTGTGGTTATATCCATTATATCATTGTTATATAGTTATGAAATGGTCACCATAGGCATGAACTAATTGATAAGACTTGGATTAACGTCTGCTTATGAGGTAAAGTTAATATAACTGAACTCAAAACGAAATCAAATAATTGGGACTCGAATATGGAGTCAGAAAAGAGAATTATTTCATGAACAAAGTCATCTTCCTCCATTCGGTGACAATGCACATGAATGAAACAAAATTATTGCTCCATGATCACAGTCCAAACAGTCACCAATAAATGTACCGAAAAGGAATGCAAGCACCTCGTGTGACTGCACTCACGGATGGAAGAGGAAAATGAAGAGTTGATGTTAAATGAAGCACTTAAGTCCTACCTAGCACAAAAATAAGGACTCGTTTATAGAAAATAATCAAAGTGTAATCTTTTAAAAATTTTCAGCTTATAGAATTAATGACCTGAAAAACATGGTATGTAGGTACCAAAAATTTACCTTTTTTTGGTAAAGAGTAGAGAGTCTCACCTGTCTGTGAGACTCTCTACTCTTTACCAAAAAATTGTATAAAATGCATTTGTATTTGTTATCTCATATATTGCAGGTTTACATGAAAATCAAATACAAGTATGAAGTAGCGGACGATTACAACTGTGCGACCTGCGGTCACGAGTAGAAGCAAGCTAGAGGGACGGTTACGCCACGTAAGGCTTAACAGCTGTCTTTAGAAGCTTCCTTTTGCAGGCAAATTCTAAAGGCTTCAAGATAGAGTCCCGGGGACATAATTTTTAAAGTAGGTGAATGAGATTTTGCAGCCAATAACTTTTTTTATAATGTAGGAGATCGAATTGCTCCTTGCTGCGCAATATATTTCCTGGTTCTAAGACAACTACCATGCGGACAACTTTTATAGCAGACAACTGTCATACGGACAACTGTCACACGGACAACTGTCACACGGACAACTGTCACACGGACAACTGTCACACGGACAACTGTCACACGGACAACTGTCACACGGACAACTGTCACACGGACAACTGTCACACGGACAACTGTCACACGGACAACTGTCACACGGACAACTGTCATACGGACAACTGTCATACGAACAACTTCTATACAAGAAATTGCTATGGGATCAACTGCCATAGCGTACAACTGCCTTGATATATGATATAATTTTGCATTAGTTGATTCGTGATGCGCTTGCAAACGTAACCTTTCATGGATTGAATTTCATGCGAAATATATTATTATTTTAATCAAAAATTTAATATTATAATGTTAATCATGTAAAAATTAATATTGACGGTAGATTCAGAATTAAAAGTTGGGAAGTATACAAAATTTATTTCTTTGTTAAATTATTTTCTATCACATTTAACCCAAGAAATAATCAGATGGTTGACAAAAAGGTTAAAATCTATAACTGTAAAACTTTCTTTTCAAATATTTAAGAATTTTTCAATTGGATGGATAAATTAATTAATATATTTATATGAATCATTTATGGTATTGCACTTTAACTTCAGAATGAATAAAATTTAGAGGATATATGTGCCTTATCATTATTAGAATTTATTTTGTATTATAATATTTATTTATATTCAACGTTTCGACTATTTACAGTCATCTTCAGGATCTGAAAAGTAAAATATTTTACTCTTTTTTTTGCTTGTTAAACAAGAAATGAAAGATTGAAGCACAGGTATTTATAAACAGTGTATGTTCCTAGTGAAGAGACTAAAAGTTTGAAAATATTGTCCTACAATTTAAAAAGGACCCTTAGAAAGTGTCCTGGTACTTTAGGTATTTAAACACAGCACGTAAGTCGGAGTCTTTTAATTTTGTTATCCGAGATTATGAGAAAAACATAATTGCAAAAGGGTAACAATAAGGAAATCATGAAGCAAAACCGCTTGAAACTAAACATACTGAAAAATAAAGGTATGGAAAGTAATGTCTATAAATAGCAAGCAACAATTTTAACAAACATTTAAATAAACTATCAATCTTCAATAAACCCACTTTTAAATACACAACAACCGTTTTAAATTTTTAAACTCGAGAATATGGGCACCCAAACTAGTTGCTTTGAAATTAGAAATTAAATGAAAATATGCTATGATCGGTAACAGAGTATAAACAATGACATGAAATTTACCTAAGCCAACTAAATATTTAAAAATATCGGAGAACAAAATTATGCCTATATAAGTAACTCACTTGGTTTTGGGAAGAGGGTGGTAAATACCGTCAACTTACTAATTAATTAACACTGCATTACGCATAAAGTGATCTATTTGGTACGTACACAGTATTGAATTGACTATAATGGTCTCTGAGGAATAAGGAAGAGAATTTAAGAAAAAGTAAACAAAGGTATATAAGATTACAGATCGGTAAATAATTTAAGAATGAAATTTAAATTTAATTTAACCTAAGTGATACCGTTTAACCCACGAGAACTATTGCGCTACTAAACTACTTAGCTAAGAATATTGACATCACAAATTAATATGGCTAATAGAACAATAAATTTCTGTTATGTAAATGTACTATATTCTGTAATCTACGGAATTATAAAAAAACAGGCATAATCTAGTAAGGGTCAAAGAAGTCTTCCGTTTTACATCACTTGACGTGACACTCCCACCCGGCGAAGAACGTCGCAACTTATCTCAACAAACAATATTACACACATTAAATAGAATTTACGAAATACAACATTATATATAAGCAACAAAAAACACAACTAAATATATAGACTACAAAAAACACGATTAAATATATAAACTACAAAAAACACAGTACAGACATCCTTGCCCATACCGCCATGAACTATCGCTACTTATTTCTTGCTGTAAGTAGAATCAACCAAGAAAATAGAAAGTTTGAGAAAGCGACTTGAATTCACCCTTTCCATAGTGTATGAATTCCCAAGAGATAGTAGAGCTGCCAACGATCCCAGAAGCAGTTTGCAAGAAACTGCACTTTTCGCCATTCCTTCACACCGTATGTAGCGATAGCAGAGTCTGATAAAGATTCTACTGGAGGAGGGCTGGGAGAGTTCTTTAGAGTCAGTGGCATGGATGGTGCAATAGGAGTTAGATCACCAGAACTTGAAGAGATCTCCCATGTAGGTGTACAGTTTACCACTGCCATGGCTTCAAGAAGAGTACAATGTTCATCCCTATCGAGAACCCCACTCTCAAGTTGAGCCAAACTTCTCACGAGATTGCGTCTGATAGCACCTAATTTTAGCTCACATGGTCCACCGAAGTGATCGGCGTGTGGAGGATTGAAGTTCCAGGTACACTCTCCGACATCCAGTCGACTTCTGTCTGTGTTTAGGCATAACTCGTCCTGATTATTCATATCAATGAAAGTTGCGCCCCTATTTGAATTGAGACCTTGATGCCGTATTGCAGCGTGATACTGCCTTGTAATTAAAGTAGACAGTGGATGGTTAGATGGGTAAAGTATTGGGCGCTACACTTCGTACTGCAAGAAAGAGTCTCTCAGTCTTCTAGATCTGTCTGCGATCGGAACTGAGCTCTGATCCAGAGACCCCAACCGCTCATTGCTCATTCCATCTTTGAGAATCACGAACCATGACTGACATGCCTGACAGTCACCATCGAAAGAGAAATTAGGCTTTGTGAACATCTCCCGCTTTACCGAATACAAGGTAGCTTCATGCATTGACTGAACTGATTGAAAAGATTCAAACTCAACGGGAAATCCATAATATTAGAGGTTATTCAAACTCTGCGTTGAAGGTTTATTCTGTTTTCAAGTTTTCGAATAGAAAGATTTCTATCCATCATAAAACCCCGTCCAGACGCTCCGACAAATGCCAAGATTTCTCTGAAATCAGGTGTTCACGAACAAATTTGTCCCCGATCACAAGAATCGAAACTGTCAGTGACTTTCAACATGTTGGACAAATTTGTCCCCGAACAAGTGTTCCCGACTGTTATTTGAATGAATATTTGTGATATATGGAGTAAATTTGATAATTACTCTCATTTTAGATATGAAAGATTGAATTCATTATTTAGTAGTCTATTTATATTATTTGATTGAGATATTTGTAAATAAAATTTTGTATTTTTTAGAATAAATGTGATTAGTTATTTACAATTCTACCTATTAGTTACTGACTAGGGTAAGTTCCGAGTTATCGAACAGTTCCACATTTTCGGACACGTATTATAAATATTATAGGTAGCTATTTTAATTATCATTTAACTCTCATTGTAATCATTAGTTTTTCTTTCTTACTTTTCTGTAAATGTGGAACCGTCCCATAACTTGGTACTTACCCGGCCTATAAGTAAGTATGAATTATTTGGTTGTTTTCCTAATTTTACTAGGTAAGTAGGTACCTACCTAACTAGTAAACATACAGTATTCTATTTAAGGCTTATAGGAAGGTACCGATACGTACGTAAATAAAGTAAATTTAAATTTTGATAGACCTATCATGATCTACGATAAGTCCCACTTTGCGAGTACTAGGAGTGTCTGATTACCGATAAGATTTTCTAGATAGGTACTAGGTATTATACTATAAGTAACTCAGGTTAGATATCTAGGTAAATATTTATATTAAGTATATAATGGGCTAGATAAAATACCTAGATATATATTTATATTATATATCGCCTAGTTATCTAATTACGCATTTATATTATATAATCGGCTAGGTAGGTACCTCGGTAAGAATTTATATTTTACATCCAATAGGTACCTAGGAAATCATTTTTTTAAACCCATGCTTGTTTCTAAAATCGCTAAATTGTTAGGTATTAACTATCAACAACAACATATGATATTTTTCCAATGAATTAATTATGCAGAATCGCGAACACGGACATTTAAATTTCCTGATCATATTGCTCTCGTCTGGACGCGAACACAGGCAGAAATGAGATTGCCCGTGTTTGCCCGAGCAAAAGTAATTCCAAACTCAGGAAATTTGTCGGAGCGACTGGACGGGGCTTCAGGAGGAGGGTGGTAAACCTGGACCTGACAATGAATTTTATGACCAATGGTTGTATGTTGGATACCGTCTTTCTATTTCAGCTATCTAACCTATATTATATTAGTATTAAATATTAAAATATGAGACGAAAATTAGAGAGATTTTTTGTTACTATCTATATAGCTATTTCTGACTACATTAATTCTCTAGAATAATTATTACTATAATTATTCAACTTTTCATTTATCTGTAACAAAATCTAATGTGTTTTATTGTTCTAAAGTGTTTTCATGTTTCTATGTATGTCCTCTATTCCTAATGCGTTACTTGTTGCTATATGCGTGTCCTCTTTATAAATATATTTGTCCTCTTGATCCTAAGTGTGTCCTCTTGATCCTAAGTGTATACTCTTGATCCTAAGTGTGTCCTGTTTATCCTAAGTGTATCCCATTGATCCTATGTGTGTACTATTGATCCTATATTCCTATCAATCCTATGTGTGTCTTGTTGGTCAAAAGTGTGTTCCTGTTGTTCCTAAGTGTGTTATCTTGATCCTAAGTGTGTCCTGTTGATCTTAAGTGTGTCCTGTTGATCCTAGGTGTGTCCTATTGATCCTAAGTGTGTCCTAGCTAAAATCGGTCTAATGGGTAAATTTTCTTTGTGGGTCTTGATGATGGCATAAATTTTGGGGGGTAATTCTTTGTTGCATCAAAATATTTATATTGGTTTTCAGAAATTTTACGTTTGTTTTTTTAGTTTTACGAGTTCATAGTTTACTTTTCTCGGTAGTTTTTTTATTGGATTAGTATCTATAGGTAAATATGCGTTATTATTTAAATGTTCGGTTATTTTCTTATTGTAATCTAATTTGTCTATAATAACAGTTTCATTACCTTTATCTCCTTTTACAATTTGTAAATCTTTATCTTTTTTCAATGAAATTAATGCTTGTTGTTCCTTGAATGTAATCTTGGAAAATTGAGAATGTTTCCTAGTGTCAGCAATATTTAAGGCATTAGCTACTTGCAGTCTTATAGTAGGTTTTTCTGCAGTCGGTATTTTAATCGTAATATCAATTTTCGAAAGCTTTAAGAGATATTCAAGACGAAAGTTCTTCCCATACACTGTTGCTCACTAATCACCGGAGTGAATGGTATTTAGTTTTTATCCATTTTAATACGGAAACACAATTATATTAGTATAATTTGATATCATCTGATAGATCATTAAATCTGGAAGAATTCGGAGTACGGAACTAGTATCGTAAAATGTATGAATAAGATATATTGAAGACGAAAGTTTTTCCCATACACTGTTGCTCACTAATCACCGGAGTGATTGGTTTTCAGTTTTTTATCATTTTTTTTCCGCGGAAACACAATTATGTTATTATAATTTGATATCATCTGATAGAATATTAAATTGAAAAGAATTCTGAGTACGAAACTAGTATCGAAAAATGTATAGTTTAAGAGAAAATCCCATATATCTCACTGTTTCACAACTCATTTTTCAAAAAGAGTGCCAAATCGTACGTCTGAATTTTTTTTTTTTTTCAGACTGACTAACCTGTTATAGTCTATGAACCTTGATTAAACCACATTAAATTGAACTCTTAGCATACATACAATAGTTTGAATATAAGGCTGCACGATTTACATGAATTGCTTATTTTTATTTGTAAAATCAAGATGGTAAATGAGTGTTTAATCGTGAGCTGCTACACCTACCCGCTAAACACATGAGTCCGTACGTTTTCATGGAGAAAACAGACACACTCTCTCTCTCTTCCATCCAATCAGAGCTTGCCCTCTCGGTTGCCAATGTCTTATATCCCTATGTATTTATTTCTCCTTATATGTTAAATATTTTCACTTGAAATTTGGTACACATTAGTTTAGTATATATACTAACAACTTGTAAAAAATACAGTACCGTAGGTTTATGAATAAGACATGTCTTTTTTTAACACATAGTCAAACTCTCCCGCAGTTTTTGAGAGTCAAACTCATTAGGGTTAACCTGTTATTGTCTATTAACCTAGGGTCTTTCCCCTGCCTGAAGATGAAGAGCAGAAAACTAAATGCATAAAGGTTTTGAATCGTAAGGATTCCACAGAACTGAAGAATATCTTCATTTGCTATAAACATTTTGCGGAAGACGTGACACAAAACCCCGACTCGTATCAAGCTGAAGTCAACGTTGAAGCAGTACCAACTATAGTTCCTGATTCCCAATAAGTGATTAATCTACCTCCTGCTACCATTTTTGAAAGACTCAATACCCCAAGAAGGCCACTGAAAGAGCGACTTCTCAGAGAAGATGAATTAGATGATTTCAAGAAAAAAAGACTGCATATCGAACATAGAAGACGTCATTTCCAAAGGTCCCAAGCATGTTGATAAGGACTAGTATATATTCCATCACAAGGACGAATGCATCTTGATATATAAGCTGAAATCAAATTTAGAGCAAGTGCCCCAAGTTTCATTCTACATTCGCGTTGATAGCATGCTGCGCGTGAAGCTATTTTTAAGAATACTCCCACTTGGTTTCGTCAAGGTTGGAACACAGTCCTCACTAGTTGCAGTATGCTGCAAGGATTTATTAATCATAAGAAGCAGGTTGCTGGGGACTGCGACTCCATACTTTCAGATATGGAAGCTTTGAAGCTACAGCAATCTCCAACGTATCCAGCTCGTGTAGTTCGGTTTGCAATTGGTATGAGGTATACGTCCTTGCAGGCCTACAATCTGCTGTTAGAAGAAATGCCGCTGCCCTCGTTCTCCTACGTTCGGCGATTGACCAGTGGTTAGTTTCGTAATTATAGGATAAAAATATTTCCCTTGCAACTTAACTTGTCTGATTGGCTTCAGATTTGTAGTCATTTCAACTACAAACTCCATTTTACACGAAATATTTTTCGAGTTAATGGGAATAGTATTTTTTGCACATAAAAGGAGAATTTAAGGTAAAATTTTAGATAACTTATAGTAACGAATACTTCATTGATCGGAATGAAATTTGAAATACGTAATGAAGATATATAAAATATTTTTTTTCTTAAATATAATGTAAATGTTCGAACATAATATTATTTATGGTATGGTTGAACAAAATTTGCCCTGAAATTTTCCCATAGATTTATTTACTAATTATATCATGAATAATAGGATAAAAGTGACATGTGTTCAAAATTTGAAGACAATCAAGGCTATATAGATAGGTATTGGAAAAAGTTACAGGCAGAAGAATTTTATCAGAAATTTTGACATTGTTATTTTCTTATTAATAAGTATTTATTTAAAGTGGAGATATTTATGTCCTCGTCTTTACTTTTTATTAGCTATTTATTATCCATTTTAAAATTAAAAGTGTGATTTTAATTTCCTTCCATTAAAGGAAACATAAATGATCAAAGTTTCCATTACCTAAAATTAATAATTTAATCATACTAGAGCAAGGCAAGGGGTATTTCCATAAACACCGCCCCAAGGCACCCACCGCTTCAAATTGAAGAAAAATAGCGGAAATAGTAATAGGATTGAGGCAGCAAGAGAAGGAGGAGAAACAGTTGGAGTTTGATTTCCTTGTAGTAGCTACTCGTGATACAGAGTTTGGAAATTACATGTAAAATAAGAAAGATAAAAAATGTCAAAAAATTTTGACGCTTACAGAGAGGACAAATCACATACTAAATTTACAGTAAAGCAAATTGAAAGTTGGTTATATTGACAGTGACTTTCGGGGAGAAAAAACGAGTTTCTTTTCAATAATGAAGGAAGGAAAAAATATAAGGAAAATAAAGGAAACATATTTTTGGAAGATGTATTACATATAATAAATTATGGCTTTACATTTTAATGGTATCCAGCTGATGGTTGTTTGTAACCTCTTACGGGTTGCTTGTATCCACCAGCTCCATGGTGAGGAAGAGTGGCACCACCATGGTGAGCAGGCTGGAGGTGGGGTTGCTTGTATCCCCCTTGGGCCGCATCAAATTTAGCTTCTCCCTCGTAGCTGACCTGTGGGTGGTAACCGTGCTGGTCGGCAGTGTAGGTCACAGTCTGTATTCTACCGTCAGGGAGGTGTACGTAGTAAGAGCCTTGTGTGGCGTAACCGTCCCTTGCTTCTGCGTGACCGAAGTTTGCACCGTAGTAATCGTCGGCTACTTTGTACTCGTAGTTGTATTTAGGGTGAGTCTGCAATTGAGAAAATGAATAAATATAAAGGCATCTCATGCTAGATGATTGTAAACAAGTAGAGAGTTTCACATATTACATTTGCATGGTTGGAGTTAGTTTATATACTACTATTGATCATATATCAACAACCATCTCACGTCTTCATATTGCTGTTGATGTCCTCCATATCCTCCAGCCAAGTTACCATGACCACCGCCAAGGCCTCCTTTGCCTCCATGGTGGGCTCTTGCGTATCCACCTCCTCCATGGTGGGGTTTGGCAGGCTGGTAGGAGGGAACTGGTGCACCATAACCTCCATCTGGTCTGGCAAGTGCGGCAGCCACCAGACAGGAAAGCACAACCTGGTTGAGATATTTTTCAAAAATGTAGAACTTATGTTTTTTCATATTTCAATGTATTAATATTCCATAAAAATGAAACCATATTTTCATTTTTCCATATTTTGGATATTACTCACAATTTTCATGTTATCTTATATTTTCAATCACAAGAAATCGAATGTATATTTCGGTCGTTCGTAATATTCCAGAGTTGTTTATTCGACTAAACAAACAATGAAACTGATGATATTCCAGCAAGTCAAAGTGTTTATATACCTTTCTTCAGACCACTGACCTTCTTTCCATTTTAATGACACCTGTTATCCACCAATAAATTAACTTGGACATTCTATCGTACGAATAACATTGCTTTCTGTTTACTAGGCAGCATGCATTCATAAAGTAAATATTAGATAATTCAGCCTTGTCAAAGAAGGTGTTACATAGTACATGTTAACTGGAATGCAGTTGTACCAAGGATATTGTGTTACAAGCAACCATCAGCTGGATACTATTAAAATAAAAAGCCGTTATTTATTTCAATAAAGTCTTTTTACAAGGAGTCCAATATATAATGAGGTAAAATTCCATATTTTGGAACATGGCAGTCCATTAAGCCACAGATTGTGGTTCAATAACTTTAATGGTTCAAACACTCCAATAACTACACCTAATGATCCAATAACTGACTCAAATGCTACAATAACTGAACTCAAATGCTTCGATAAGTGCTCCAAATGCTCCGATGAGTGCTCCAAATGCTCCAATAACTGCAATCAAATGCTCCGATAAGTGCTCCAAATGCTCTGATAAGTGCTCCAAATGCTCTGATAAGTGCTCCAAATGCTCTGATAAGTGCTCCAAATGCTCTGATATGTGCTCCAAATGCTGATAAGTCATTGCCATTGCTCCTACTCCACACTTAAACGCTACAAGTGCTCAATTTAACCACAACTACTGCTCTTTTCTAAGTGCTCCAATGTCTTAGCTCTAGTACTAATTAAGTAATATAACTATTAGTTATGTTTGTATCTTTCGAATATACCTCTGGCTTCAACGATAGCGCCACTTGCATAAATAAATTTGTTTCAGTTTATAGCATTGATTTCTATCAACCCTTTATTAGTAGAGCCCGGACTTTTAGGACCTATAAAAATGGCATTTTAGGACCTTAAAAAAGGCATTTAAGGACCTTAAAAATGGCAGTTTAGGAACTTAAAAAAGGCATTTTAGACATATAAAGACATTTTAGGACCTTGACCATAGTAACCTAGGGACTGGTCCAGGCGCACCAGTCCTCATGAAAAACTATTAATAATTTTATTTTTAAACCGAATTGGAAGCTGTCTTTTCATGACTTTTACTTTGAACATGATTGCATACGATTATACGAAAAAGGAGATAAACGTCAAGATACTCATATTATGAGCATTTATTCAAATATACAGGGTGGTTAAAAAAAACTGAACACGAGTTTAAGTTAGTATATATCAAGAACTATTGAAGATATATGCATCTTTTTGATATAGTTTTCATTGATGAACCCTTCTCCATCCACAGTTAGGTTTTAATCAAGTTTCAATCATTTTTGTGAATGTTATAAGGATTTTATTAATGGGTAAGGAAAATGGTTTAGCGCAAATAGTTAGAAAACCTAAGAAATATTGGTTTCTTATCTTTGATTGTTAATTTTATTTTAAGTATATAATTATTCTTTTGCATTCACCAATGGATGTATAAATATCAAATGAAGGTTTTTATGAAAAAAAATAATCGAAAAGTCATTTGTTAAGATTTTAGATAAGTTTTAGTGAGGACTGGTGCGCACGGACCAATCCCTAGGTTACTGAGCAAACTTTTAAAGGGTTAAAAGGGCATTTTAGGACTTACACATACACTCTAAGATTGGTAAATAGGTATTCACAACGAATAAATTACCATTTTGGAATATAAAATCAAATCAAAAGTTTCCAGTCCGTTTAAATAAATAAAAAAAAGTGGTGAAAACAAATAAACAATTCATCCCTTAAAAATTCAATGAATCTAGTTTATAGTATATTTATTCGAATTTAAAATAATAGTATTATAAAAAGTGGTTAGGTTAATTGAAACTCACGAAATGAAACTAATTCCAATATCAAATTCGAAATTTGTATTTACAGCAAAGCGTCATAGTAAATAAACCATATATTAGATAATTAGACCAATTTAGATATTTTGAAACTGTTGCACAGGAAAAACCACTTACACGACAAAACACAATTCTTGTCACCTGACAGGTTTTTCTATTGTAGATATTACAAATATTACTAGGCTCTACAAATATCTCTCTTCGAATTAGTTTATTATATTGATTATTCGCAATTTTATCTTTTTGTGCATGGCAGAGTCTGTGCTAAAAAAATTGATGCGAAGAATCACAGAAAACTAGATACAGTGGTGACTATGCTAATTCTTGAAGTGATAGAAGTAGTTTATTTATGTAATAATTCAGACAGATTTTGATTGAATTAAAGCATTCTATAAATTTTCTAATATAACCCATCAACTTTATCGACTTACTTAATTATTTAATAATATAAAAAGCCCAAAATAAGACTTCACATCATTTTAGGAGTTGATGATCTTTTAGAACTTTAAAGGTCCCCTCCAAGAAAATTCTTTTATTGTTTAAATCAACGAGGCTAATGTTTCTTATCATTTTACTGAAAACCCCATAAAATTTGATAGCATATTTTTAATTTTATATGCGTTTAAAGATTTTTTTAATCCAAACTCTACAAAACCTACTCTACTTCCGACTTTCTAATTTTCAGTCTGAAGAAGAAGAATGTACACCATTTGTTTTGATTGTCAAATAGGTTTTGGTTTAATAAATCAATTTATTATTCGTTTAAAGGTTTAAATTTCGATAAACTTATTATAGAAACATTTATATACTTTTAGAAACAATTAATATCTTAAAAGAAGGCCAAAAACGCATTGTTTGTTTAAAAATCTAAATTTGAAATCAAAACCAAGAGTGTACAATCTTTTTTCTCAGCGTCAGGTTGGAGATTCGCTCGATTGTTGCTCACAGAGTATTAAAAAACTTTAAAAGCAAATAATAAAATATAAACTGAACCGAATTGTATGCGGTTTGCAGAATAATGATCGTAGACCTTAGTTCTATAATATTATGTAATAAACTCATTTTTTTCCCGGAGCCTGGAGAGGACCTTTAAGGCATTTTAAGGACCATATGGCATTTATTGACTTTATGGCTTTTATTGACTTAATGGCATTTTATGACTTTTATGGCATTTTAAGACTTTATGGCATTTGTCTGGGCTTTATTTATTAGTAATGTCATATACATAATAATATTTAAAATGTACAGTTATTTATATGAATTTAGCAAAATGATACGGAATTAGCGTAATACAAATTTATATAGCAATAGTAATGTCAAATCCATAAAGAAATGTGTTTTTTTATGTATAAGATATAATGATGAGAACTAAAAAGTACCAAAAAATGTTCTTTTTAAATACATTAAATTTGATTTTCGACAAATTCCTCTTTCGGAAAATTTGTCCTTCAGCAAATCCGTATTTCGGAAAATTCGTTTTCTGCAAATTTTGGATTAGGCATACACGTATTCGGAAAATTCATTTCGGCCCTCAATCATCAACAAGTAGTCCAGACTCGGTTTCATGCTAACTGCTTCCACACTTCTTTTTCTCCTATACGTTTTCATTCAAACCGGTCCATCTCACAACACTCTTTCCTCTTCCGCCTGTCTTATCTCAGCTTGTTGGTACACTTTGAACAGAATAAGAGACGTGGAACCATCCTTTTTCGAAACCTTCACACTACCATCCACTGATACCACTATCCCACGGACCATTTACTCAGTCGATTCATTAAAGTTATTCACCGTCTCCATACGCTTCCTCTTCATACCGTATATCTTGAATAACATTAAGAGGGCTGGCTAGTTTGCTCTTAAGTACGCCTTTCACAAATGGAAAAATCTCGCAATGGTCTCTTGTGTTCACCTCGTAAGCCCTCTCTCACACTTATTTTCTTCATCCAATCACTCTCATCCTCCTGCACTCCACCATCACTTGTACCGAATACGCTTCAGACCTGCACTTCCGAAAACCAACCAGGTTTTCTTCGAAAATGCCCATCCATTCAGCCCACCATAAAAGTCTCCACGCTTACAATCTCGCTACCTCATATTATTAACAATCGTCAATTGTTAATACGCTATAAAGCTGTAATCTTATTATTCAGTCTTAATCTTACAATCTTCTGAAGGGTTATAAACTTTATAATCATGTAATTACTATTCAATCACAAATCAAGGAATTGATTGATGTTAGGTTAAACTCATGTATAATGTAAGATCACGAATTCGATTACATTCAATTATATTATTAGCTTTGAATTCAAATTGCTTTTGTTCCTTTGTTCTGATGGCCTTCGGACTATCTTATAAAACGGGATGGGATATTCATTAAGTTGTTCAGTAGTTCAATCAGTCCCTGCCTAGGATCGCGTAAAAGGTCCTGATCTGCATAAGAGTGTGTCTAACTCTGTGTGATCTGTTATCTCGGTCCCGAACAATTGAGAAAGCTAACACTTGGGTATCATTCCCTAAAGTTGACTGAGTTGTTTAATTAATATGTGCCGATAGATAAGTTTATAATATTTGAGCTTCACCGATATTAGAAAATACTTTCTAATTAGAGACATACATAACTTACTTTATTCAAGTATAATCAAGTGTAATAACAATTGATTTATTATATTAGAATTGTGTTGTACTTGTGTTTCATTTTCCACTAATATAGTTAATGTATTATAAAGGCCTGATTAATTATTGATCTGAAGAATCATCATAATAATAATACCAGAAGACAAAGAACTCTCAAATTAACTAAAGAAATATATTCAATCTTCGATCAACATGAAAGAATTAAATAAGAATATGAAAAAAGTTAATACATATCATGATATTATAATGTGCCCTAAGGTTAGTGCCCCGTCCTTTAAACTAATTCACTGCAATTTGTCTTGTAAACTCTAGTGTACAGGGTGACCCAAAAAAAAGTTGGTAAAAGTAAACGCTTATAACTCAAAGAATATTAAACGTAGAACGATGAAATAAAAACCACATGAAAAAATACAACTTCAAATTTTATTCAGATTACAATAAATGTTCAAAATGACCCCCTCGCTGTTGAATGCACAGCTAAACACGTTTTTTTTCAAAATTTGCAGTTACTGCAGCCAAAGTATCCTGGTCAATTAGAGCTAGAGCTTCACGAACTGCTATCTTCAGATCGATAATGCTGCATGGTCTTGTACTGAACACCTTTTCTTTCACGTAACTCCATAAGAAGAATTCCAAAGGCAAAAGGTCAGTGGATCTGGCCGGCCATGGGAAGTCTGTGCGATGCGAAATAACATTGTTTCCAAAGCGCGATTTTAACCAATCTCTAGCAATTACAGAAGTGTGTGCAGTGGCGCTGTCTTGCTGGAACCATATATCTGGAGTGATATCAACATTCATGACAGTTTCTAGCATCTCGATGTAAGTTTTTGTGGTGATGGTGCAAGCATTACCGGTCTGAGCATCATCAAAGAAGATGGACCATACATTCGGTTACCGCTCATAACGAACCAAACAGTAACCTTTGGTGAGTGTAGAGGCTCTTCGAATACAACCATCGGTTTGTTGCGGCTCCACATTTGAAAATTCTGTTTGTTCATAAATTTGTGGAGATGAATATGGCTCTCATCGCTGAAAATAATTGATTTGATATCTAACTCATTTCGTTGGACCATATTCTTAATTGCTAGGCAAGACTCCAACCTTCTTGTTTGGTCGTTAATGCTTAGCTGCTGCAATATGTGTAGTTTGTAAGCTTTTAATTTTAAATCATGCTTTAGGATACGCCTTACAGATTCTCTTTTTAAACCTGTTTTAGCTGCTAGCTTCCTCAAACTTTGACTAGATTCTGTAAATCTTTCATCGATCATGGCAATGTTTTCTTCTGATCTTGCAGTTCTTTTCCGTCCAGAATGACCTTTGTTTTGGTTCAGAATAGTTTCTCTATCTTTCCACTTAATTATCAACTTATTGATTGTGTTGAGACTAACTTTTGGTCTGTAGTGGTTGAAATAAGCTCACTTTATTTTGGTTGGTGAAGTTGTCAGGTAAAAATTTTCAACAACGATTACTCGTTGCTCAGAAGTTAACTGCATTGAAGGGTGTGACTTGTTATTAAAAACAATGAGTTTAAACTATGAAATATATAGAGAACTGCAATAACATGTATACCAAATAAAACTTGAAGTTATATTCTTTCACGTGGTTATTATTTCATCGTTCTACGTATAATATTCTTACAGTTATAAGCGTTTACTTTTACTAACTTGTTTTTAGGTCACTCTGTACTTTCTCGTCTCCCAATTGTCTCCCCTCGTTAACAGACCTTCGAGTTCCCTCGTCTGTGTGTCGTTTCTATACGTGAATAAGATGTTCGTCATTTATCCTCCCGGAAGTGTATAAATTAACAGAGCAGATACCTTTCTATGTCTGCATTTGTTGAAATAGTACAATAAAACTTGTTCATTTGAACGAATATGTAGCTCATTTTCAAAGTTAGATATCTTTAAAATTGTTATAATATATATAGAACTCAATTTACAATAAACATTGTACTTAAGCAGAAATAGAAGTACTACCTAATTCATTCACTGTGAATAGAAACATGGATGCTCACGTTTTAAACCATCACAAGAAGGTGCCACATTTTATTTTATAAAAGCATTTCTAAGAATAACGAATTCTCAGTATTTCTCAAATAAGGATTACAGGAGATTATTTTCATGAATTCTATTTAATAAGACAAAGTTTCTTTTTCAGTTTCTTTTATTAACATCACTGTGTTGAAAATACATCACCAATGGTATTTGGATCAGGTAGACTTTACCAATATTGTTTTTTGAGACACAACAGATCCTCCTTAGTGGTAACCCTGGGTGACGGGTCTCTTGTAGCCTCCAGAAGCACCGCCATGGTGAGCAGGTTGGTGCTGGGGTTGCTTGTATCCCCCTTGGGCCGCATCAAACTTAGCTTCTCCCTCGTAGCTGACCTGTGGGTGGTAACCGTGCTGGTCGGCAGTGTAGGTCACAGTCTGTATTCTACCGTCAGGAAGGTGTACGTAGTAAGAGCCTTGTGTGGCGTAACCGTCCCTTGCTTCTGCGTGACCGAAGTTTGCACCGTAGTAATCGTCGGCTACTTTGTACTCGTAGTTGTATTTAGGGTGAGTCTGCAATTCGGAAAATATATAAATGTAAAGGCATCTCATGCTAGATGATTGTAAACAAGTAGAGAGTTTCACATATTACATTTGTATGGTTGAAGCTAGTTTATATACTACTATTGATCATATATCAACAACCATCTCACGTCTTCATATTGCTGTTGATGTCCTCCATATCCTCCAGCCAAGTTACCATGACCACCGCCAAGGCCTCCTTTGCTTCCATGGTGGGCTCCTGTGTATCCACCTCCTCCATGGTGGGGTTTGGCAGGCTGGTAGGAGGGAGCTGGTGCACCATAACCTCCATCTGGTCTGGCAAGTGCGGCAGCCACCAGACAGGAAAGCACAACCTGGTTGAGATATTTCTTAAAATCTGAATCTTTTTTTTTTCTTTAAGGTTCAAATTATTACTATTACATGAAAATTTAATCATTTCAGTCGCTATATTTCAAATATTACTCACAATCTTCATTTTATTTTATGTTTTATATCACAAGAAATCGAATAAATATTTCGGTCGTTCGTAGTATTCCAGAGTTGTTTATTCGACTAAACAAACAATGAAACTGATGATATTCCACCAAGTCAAAGTGTTTATATACCTTTCTTCAGACCACTGGCCTTCTTTCCATATTTTTATTGCATATGAATTACACTATAAAATTGCTATTAATTCGTTTCGGACATTCCCCCGTACGAATAACATTGAAGAGTGTTTCTGAAGAATGTGAATAGAAGTAAGTTGATGGAATATAATAACCAATGAGGTTGTTCTCGCACTTTTCCATTGGTTTTCATTTTCTCTAATGACACATCATCCCTTTGAGCGATAGACAACCTTCTCATGCAGGGGCGTGACTTGCTTCTTTATTCAATGCTTTCCATAATATGTTCTCAATTACTTTGCCAATTATTACAGTTGACTAGTGTGTGTATTATTGTATTTCACTTTTTCCCTTGAACTCCAAATGACATGTTATATTTTCATTAGTGATTTTGAAGCCCCGCAAATATTAATTAGTTATCTTTTTCTTTCCATTGAAATGAATTGCGTAGGTAATTAATATGATAACTGTGCCTTTCTCTTTTAAAAAGTAAAAATAAGTAAATGTGTCAAATGCATTTGATAGTTATTATACACTGCATATAATGTAAGATTTTCCTTTTTATGAGACACTTAACGTTTCACAATGACCTTAATTGTTAAAATGATCGCAATACTAATTTATGTGTTAAATTTAATTCCTGCATAGGTGGGTCGAAGTCAGTAGACATTAAGTTTTTAATATGATATTAATTAATATTTTAAGAATAATATATATATTTTCATATGAAACATAGGTATTGTATATATTTGTATTCAATCACAATAAAAATAAATATTTATTATGTGAAAAGAATAGGAAAGTGATAAATATGTCTGATAGATCTTATTGATTAATGTTAAATGCCGCTATTAGTAGTGATAAAATCCATTTAATGGTCAGTAATTTCTTGAATTTTTTAGTAGAGTGATGACATGAGAAATGTGTGCTGTGTTGCATTACCGGTACGGTAATAGAAAGTATTTATTACCCCATTACCAGCTAATAATTACCATCTAAATACAATAATACACTATTGAATAACTTGAACAAATTGATATATAGGTAATTGGAATGTTATTATGGATTAAACGTTATACTGGATTAAACGTTAAAATGGAATGAACATTATAATGGATTAAACGTTAATATGGAAAGAACGTTAAAATGGAATGAACGTTATAATGGAATGAACGTTAAAATTGAATGATTAAATTGGAATGAACGGTAAAATGGAATAAACGTTAAAATAAAATGAACGTTTAAATAAAATGAACGTTAAAATGAAATGAACGTTAAAATGAAATGAACGTTAAAATGAAATGAACTTTAAAATGGAATGAATGTTTAAATGAATTAAATGTTAATATGGAATGAATGTTTAAATGAAATTGATGTTAAAATGGAATGAACATTAAAAATGGAATGTACGTTGAAATGAAATGAACGTTGAAATGAAATGAACGTTGAAATGAAATGAACGTTAAAATGGAATAAACGTTAAGATGCAATGAACGTTAAAATGGAATGAACGTTAAAATGGAATGAACGTTAAAATGGAATGAACAGTAAAATGGAATGAACGTAAAAATGGAATGAACGGAAAAATGAAATGAACGTTAAAATGAAATGGACGTTAAAATGAAATGAACGTTAAAATGTAATGAACGTTAAAATGTAATGAACGTTAAAATTGAATGAACAGTAAAATGGAATCGACGTTAAAAATAAATGAACGTTAAAATTAATTAAATGTTTATATGGAATGAACGTTAAAATGAAATGAATGTTAAAATAGAATGAACGTTAAAATAGAATGAGCGTTAAAATGGAATGAACGTTAAAATTGAATGAACGTTAAAATAGATTGAACGTTAAAATAGAATGAACGGTAAAATGGAATCGACGTTAAAAATGAAATGAACGTTAAAAATGAAATGAACGTTAAAAATGAAATTAACGTTAAAATGGAATGAACGTTAAAATGGAATGAACGTTAAAATCGAATGAACGTTAAAATGGAATGAACGTTAAAATGGAATGAACGTTAAAATGGAATGAATGTTGAAATAGAATGAACGTTAAAATGGAATGAACGGTAAAATGGAATCGACGTTAAAAATAAATGAAAGTAAAAAAATGAAATGAACGTTAAAATGAAATGAAATGAACGTAAAAATGAAATGAACGTTCAAATGAAATGAACGTAAAAATTAAATGAACATTAAAATGGAATGAACGTTAAAATAGAATGAACGTTAAATTGGAATGAACGTTAAAATGGAATGAACGTTAAAATGAAATGAACGTTAAAATGAAATGAACGTTAAAATGGAATGAATGTTAATATGGAAGAAATATTAAAATGGAATGAACGTTAAAATAGAATGAAAGTTAGAAGGGAATGAACGTTGAAATGGAATGAACTGTAAAATGGAATAAACGTTGAAATGAATTAAATGTTAATATGGAATGAACGTTAAAATGAAATTAACATTGTAATAGAATAAATGTTAAAATGAAATGAATGTTAAAATGGAATGAACGTTAAAATATAATAAACGTCAAAATGGAATTAACGTTATAATGGAATGAACGTTAAAAAGGATTAAACGTTAAAATGGAATGAACGTCTAAATAGCATAAACGTTTAAATGGAATGAACGTTCAAATGGAATGAACGGTAAAATGGAATGAACGTTGTAATGGAATAAACGTTAAAATGAGATGAACGTTAAAATGAAACGAACGTTAAAATGAAATGAACGTTTAAATGAATTAAACGTTAATAATGAATGAATGTTAAAATAAAATGAAAATTAAAATGGAATGAAATTTAAAATGGAATGAGCGTTATAATGAAATTAATGTTATAATAGAATGAACGTTTAAATTGAATGAATGTTAAAATGGAATGAACGTTTAAATGGAATAAAAGTTAAAATGAAATTAACATTAAAATGAAATTAAAGTTAAAATTAATTGAACGTTAGAATGGAATGAACGTTAAAATGGAATGAACGTTAAAATTGAATGAACGTTAAAATGGAATGAACGTTAAAATGGAATGAACCGTAAAATGGAATGACATGAAAATTGGAATGAACGTTAAAATGGAATGAACAGTAAAATGGAATGAACGTTAAAATGGAATAAACATTAGAATGAGATGAACGTTAAAATGAAACGAACGTTAAAATGGAATGAACGTTGAAATGAATTAAATGTTAATATGGAATGAACGTTAAAATGAAATGAACGTTAAAATGGAATGAACGTTAAAATGGAATAAACGTTAAAAATAAAATGATCGTTAAAATGAGATGAACGTTAAAAGGAAACGAACGTAAAATAGAATGAACGTTTAAATGAATTAAACGTTAATATGGAATGAACGTTAAAATGAAATGAACGTTAAAATGGAATGAATGATAAAATGGAACGAACGTTAAAATGGAATGAACGATGTAATTGAATGAACGTTGAAATGAATTAAACGTAAAAATGAAATTAACGTTAAAATGAAATTAACGTTATAATGGAATGAATGTTAAAATGGAATGAACGTTAAATGGAATGAACATTAAAATGGAATGAACATTAAAATGGAATGAAAGTTAAAATAGAATGAACATTAAATTGCAATGAACGTTGAAATTGAATGAACGTTAAAATGAAATGAACATAAAATGAAACGAACGTTAGAATGGAATGAACGTTAATATGGAAGAAACATTAAAATGGAATGAACGTTGAAATGGAATGAACGTTGAAATGGAATGAACGTTGAAATGGAATGAACTGTAAAATGGAATGAACGTTGAAATGAATTAAACATTAATATGGAATGAACGTTAAAATGAAATCAACGTTAAAATGGAATGAACGTTAAAATGGAATGAATGTTAAAATGGAATGAACGTTAAAAGGAAGTAGACGCTAAAAATGAAATTAACGTTATAATGGAATGAACGTTTAAATAGACATCTAAATGAAAATGGAATGAACGTCTAAATAGCATATACGTTAAGATGAAATGAACGTTAAAATGAAATGAACGGTAAAATGGAATGAACGTTGAAATGGAATAAACGTTAAAATGAAATGAATGTTAAAATGAATTGAACGTTTAAATGGAATGAACGTTATGATAGAATAAACGTTAAAATGAAATGAATGTTAAAATGAAATAAACGGTAAAATGAAAAGAACGTTAAAATGGAATGATTGTTGAAATGAATTAAAGGTTAATTTGGAAGAAACGTTCAAATGGAATGAACGTTAAAATGGAATGAACGTTAAAATGGGATGAGCGTTAAAATGGAATGAACGTTAAAATCGAATGAACGTTAAAATGGAATGAACGTTAAAATGGAATGAATGTTAAAATAGAATGAACGTTAAAATGGAATGAACGGTAAAATGGAATCGACGTTAAAAATAAATGAAAGTAAAAAATGAAATGAACGTTAAAATGAAATGAACGTAAAAATGGAATGAACGTTTAAATAGACATCTAAATGAAAATGGAATGAACGTCTAAATAGCATATACGTTAAGATGAAATGAACGTTAAAATGAAATGAACGGTAAAATGGGATGAACGTTGAAATGGAATAAACGTTAAAATGAAATGAATGTTAAAATGAATTGAACGCTAAAATGGAATGAACGTTATGATAGAATAAACGTTAAAATGAAATGAATGTTAAAATGAAATAAACGGTAAAATGAAAAGAACGTTAAAATGGAATGATTGTTGAAATGAATTAAAGGTTAATTTGGAAGAAACGTTAAAATGGAATGAACGTTAAAATGGAATGAACGTTAAAATGGGATGAACGTTAAAATGGAATGAACGTTAAAATCGAATGAACGTTAAAATGGAATGAACGTTAAAATGGAATGAACGTTAAAATGGAATGAATGTTAAAATAGAATGAACGTTAAAATGGAATGAACGGTAAAATGGAATCGACGTTAAAAATAAATGAAAGTAAAAAATGAAATGAACGTTAAAATGAAATGAACGTAAAAATGAAATGAACGTTAAAAATGAAATGAACGTTAAAATGAAATGAACATTAAAATGGAATGAACGTTGAAATGGAATAAACTGTAAAATGGAATGAACGTTGAAATGAATTAAACGTTAATATGGAATGAACGTAAAAATGAAGTTAACGTTGTAATAAAATAAATGTTAAAATGAAATGAATGTTAAAATGGAATGAACGTTAAAATATAATAAACGTCAAAATGAAATTAACGTTATAATGGTATGAACGTTAAAAAGGATTAAACGTTAAAATGGAATGAACGTCTAAATAGCATATACGTTAAAATGGAATGAACGTTGTAATGGAATAAACGTTAAAATTAAATGAACGTTAAAATGGAATGAACGTTATAATAGAATGAACGTTAAATTGGGATGAACTTTAAAATGGAATAAACGCTAAAATGAAATGAACATTAAAATGATATGAACGTTAAAATGAAACGAACGTTAAAATGGAATGAACGTTTAAATGAATTAAACGTTAATATTGAATGAATGTTAAAATGGAATGAACGTTTAAATGGAATAAAAGTTAAAATGAAATTAATATTAAAATGAAATTAAAGTTAAAATTAATTGAACGTTAGAATGGAATGAACGTTAAAATGGAATAAACGTTAAAATGGAATGAACGTTAAAATGGAATGAACGTTAAAATGGAATGAACAGTAAAATGGAATGAGCATTAAAATGAAATGAACGGTAAAATGGAATGAACATTGAAATGGAATGAACGTTAAAATGGAATGAACGTTAAAATGAAATGAACGTTAAAATGGAATGAAAGTTAAAATGGAATGAACGTTAAAATGGAATGAACGTTGAAATTGAATGAACGTTTATATAGAATGAACGTTAAATTGGAATGAACGTTAATATGGAATGAACGATAAAATGGAATGAACTTTAAAATGGAATAAACGTTAAAATGAAATGAACGTTGAAATGGAATGGAACATTGAAATGAATTAAACGATAATATGGAAGAAACGTTAAAATGGAATGAACGTCAAAATGGAATGAACGTAAAAATGAAATGACATGAAAATTGGAAAGTACGTTAAAATGGAATGAACAGTGAAATGGAATGAACGTTAAAATGGAATAAACGTTAGAATGAGATGAACGTTAAAATGAAACGAACGTTAAAATGGAATGAACGTTGAAATGAATTAAATGTTAATATGGAATGAACGTTAAAATGAAATGAACGTTAAAATGGAATGAACGTTAAATTGGAATAAACGTTAAAATAAAATGATCATTAAAATGAGATGAACGTTAAAATGAAACGAACGGTAAAATGGAATGAACGTATAAATAAATTAAACGTTAATATGGAATGAACGTTAAAATGAAATGAACGTTAAAATGGAATGAACATTAAAATGGAATGAACGTTAAACGGAATGAACGTTAAAATGGAATGAACATTAAAATGGAATGAAAGTTAAAATAGAATGAACGTTAAATTGTAATGAACGTTAAAATTGAATGAACGTTAAAATGAAATGAACGTTAGAATGGAATGAACGTTAATATGGAAGAAACATTGAAATGGAATGAATGTTATAATGGAATGAACGTTTAAAAAGATTAAACGTTAAAATGGAATGAACGTCTAAATAGCATATACGTTAAGATGAAATGAACGTTAAAATGAAATGAACGGTAAAATGGAATGAACGTTAAAATGGAATATACGTTGAAATGAAATGAATGTTATAATGGAATGAACGTTAAAAAGGATTAAACATTAAAATGGAATGAACGTCTAAATAGCATATACGTTAAGATGAAATGAACGTTAAAATGAAATGAACGGTAAAATGGAATGAACGTTGAAATGGAATAAACGTTATAATGAAATGAATGTTAAAATGAATTGAACGTTAAAATGGAATGAACGTTATGATAGAATAAACGGTAAAATGAAATGAACATTAAAATGAAATAAACGGTAAAATTAAAAGAACGTTAAAATGGAATGATTGTTGAAATGAATTAAAGGTTTATTTGGAAGAAACGTTCAAATGGAATGAACGTTAAAATGGAATGAACGTTAAAATGGGATGAACGTTAAAATGGAATGAATGTTAAAATCGAATGAACGTTAAAATGGAATGAACGTTAAAATGGAATGAATGTTAAAATAGAATGAACGTTAAAATGGAATGAACGGTAAAATGGAATCGACGTTTAAAATAAATGAAAGTAAAAAATGAAATGAACGTTAAAATGAAATGAACGTAAAAATGAAATGAACGTTAAAAATGAAATGAACGTTAAAATGGAATGAACATTAAAATGGAATGAACGTTGAAATGGAATAAACTGTAAAATGGAATGAACGTTGAAATGAATTAAACGTTAATATGGAATGAACGTTAAAATGAAATTAAAATTGTAATAAAATAAATGTTAAAATGAAATGAATGTTAAAATGGAATGAACGTTAAAATATAATAAACGTCAAAATGAAATTAACGTTATAATGGAATGAACGTTAAAAAGGATTAAATGTTAAAATGGAATGAACGTCTAAATAGCATATACGTTAAAATGGAATGAACGTTGTAATGGAATAAACGTTAAAATTAAATGAACGTTAAAATGGAATGAACGTTATAATAGAATGAACGTTAAATTGGAATGAACGTTAAAATGGAATAAACGCTAGAATGAAATGAACATTAAAATGAGATGAACGTTAAAATGAAACGAACGTTAAAATGGAATGAACGTTTAAATGAATTAAACGTTAATATTGAATGAATGTTACAATGGAATGAACGTTTAAATGGAATAAAAGTTAAAATGAAATTAATATTAAAATGAAATTAAAGTTAAAATTAATTGAACGTTAGAATGGAATGAACGTTAAAATGGAATGAACGTTAAAATGGAATGAACGTTAAAATGGAATTAACAGTAAAATGGAATGAGCATTAAAATGAAATGAACGGTAAAATGGAATGAACATTGAAATGGAATGAACGTTAAAATGGAATGAACGTAAAATGAAATGAACGTTAAAATGGAATGAAAGTTAAAATGGAATGAACGTTAAAATGGAATGAACGTTGAAATTGAATGAACGTTTAAATAGAATGAACGGTAAATTGGAATGAACGTTAAAATGGAATGAACGATAAAATGGAATGAACTTTAAAATGGAATAAACGTTAAAATGAAATGAACGTTGAAATGGAATGGAACATTGAAATGAATTAAACGATAATATGGAAGAAACGTTAAAATGGAATGAACGTAAAAATGAAATGACATGAAAATTGGAAAGTACGTTAAAATGGAATGAACAGTGAAATGGAATGAACGTTAAAATGGAATAAACGTTAGAATAAGATGATCATTAAAATGAGATGAACGTTAAAATGAAATGAACGTTAAAATGGAATGAACATTAAAATGGAATGAACGTTAAACGAAATGAACGTTAAAATGGAATGAACATTAAAATGGAATGAAAGTTAAAATAGAATGAACGTTAAATTGTAATGAACGTTAAAATTGAATGAACGTTAAAATGAAATGAACGTAAAATGAAACGAACGTTAGAATGGAATGAACGTTAATATGGAAGAAACATTAAAATGGAATGAATGTTATAATGGAATGAACGTTAAAAAGGATTAAACGTTAAAATGGAATGAACGTCTAAATAGCATATACGTTAAGATGAAATGAACGTTGAAATGAAATGAACGGTAAAATGGAATGAACGTTAAAATGGAATATACGTTGAAATGAAATGAATGTTGAAATGAATTGAACGTTAAAATGGAATGAACGTTATGATAGAATGAACGTAAAATTGGAATGAATGTTAAAATGGAATGAACAGAAAAATGGAATGAACGTTAAAATGGAATAAACGTTAAAATGAAATGAACGTTAAAATGAAATAAACGGTAAAATGAAAAGAACGTTAAAATGAAATGATTGTTGAAATGAATTAAAGGTTAATTTGGAAGAATCCTTAAAATGGAATGAACATTGAAATGGAATGAACGTTAAAATGGAATGAACGTAAAATGAAATGAACGTTAAAATGGAATGAAAGTTAAAATGGAATGAACGTTAAAATGGAATGAACGTTGAAATTGAATGAACGTTTAAATAGAATGAACGGTAAATTGGAATGAACGTTAAAATGGAATGAACGATAAAATGGAATGAACTTTAAAATGGAATAAACGTTAAAATGAAATGAACGTTGAAATGGAATGGAACATTGAAATGAATTGAACGATAATATGGAAGAAACGTTAAAATGGAATGAACGTAAAAATGAAATGACATGAAAATTGGAAAGTACGTTAAAATGGAATGAACAGTGAAATGGAATGAACGTTAAAATGGAATAAACGTTAGAGTGAGATGATCATTAAAATGGAATGAACGTTAAACGAAATGAACGTTAAAATGGAATGAACATTAAAATGGAATGAAAGTTAAAATAGAATGAACGTTAAATTGTAATGAACGTTAAAATTGAATGAACGTTAAAATGAAATGAACGTAAAATGAAACGAACGTTAGAATGGAATGAACGTTAATATGGAAGAAACATTAAAATGGAATGAATGTTATAATGGAATGAACGTTAAAAAGGATTAAACGTTAAAATGGAATGAACGTCTAAATAGCATATACGTTAAGATGAAATGAACGTTGAAATGAAATGAACGGTAAAATGGAATGAACGTTAAAATGGAATATACGTTGAAATGAAATGAATGTTGAAATGAATTGAACGTTAAAATGGAATGAACGTTATGATAGAATGAACGTAAAATTGGAATGAATGTTAAAATGGAATGAACAGAAAAATGGAATGAACGTTAAAATGGAATAAACGTTAAAATGAAATGAACGTTAAAATGAAATAAACGGTAAAATGAAAAGAACGTTAAAATGAAATGATTGTTGAAATGAATTAAAGGTTAATTTGGAAGAATCCTTAAAATGGAATGAACGTTAAAATGGAATGAACGTTAAAATTGGATGAACGTTAAAATCGAATGAACGTTAAAATCGAATGAACGTTAAAATGGAATGAACGTTAAAATGGAATGAATGTTAAAATGGAATGAATGTTAAAATGGAATGAACGTTAAATTGGGATGAACGTTAAAATCGAATGAACGTTAAAATGAAATGAACGTTAGAATGAAATGAATGTTAAAATGAAATTAACGTTATGATGGAATGAACGTTGAAATGGAATGAACGTTAAAATGGAATGAACGTTAAAATGGAATGATCGATAAATGGAATGAACGTTAAAATGGAATGAACATTAAAATGGAATGAATGTTAAAAAGAATGAACGTTAAATTGGAATGAACGTTAAAATGGAATGAACGTTAAAATGAAATGAACGTTAAAATGGAATGAACGTTAAAATGGAATGAATGTTAATATGGAAGAAATATTAAAATGGAATGAACGTTAAAATGGAAAGAATGTTAATATGGAAGAAATATTAAAAGGGAATGAACGTTGAAATGGAATGAACTGTAAAATGGAATGAACGTTAAAAAGTATTAAACGTTAAAATGGAATGAACGTCTAAATAGCATATACGTTAAAATGGAATGAACGTTTAAATGGAATGAACGGTAAAATGGAATGAACGGTAAAATGGAATGAACGTTGTAATGGAATGAACGTTAAAATTAAATGAACGTTAAAATTGGATGAACTTTAAAATGAAATGAATGTTGAAATGAAATGAACATTAAAATGGAATGAACGTTATAATAGAATGAACGTTAAATTGGAATGTGTTCTGGTTCTACCCTCCTAAGTTATGAACACTACTTTGTTCTGAGTTTTAAATTTACATGGGATTGGAAACTTGATCAGCAACAATTTTTATTCACTGGTATGACATGGTAGATGGTTACAGCCAGATATTTGCACGTAATCTGCGGACAATAACACAGAATCAATAACGGAAATGGACTTGAATAATTCGGAAAAAATACCTACTATGGAATAAATAATTCAGAAAACATAACTACTATGAAATAAATAATTAATGGATACATTCAGCCATCAAAGATAAATCTTTAGGTTACTTATACAGATTTTAGGCAGTTTAGTAAATAAATATATGTTAAAGTACATGAAACATGAAAACTGGTCAAACAATTTTTTTTTTTTTAGAAATTACACTTAGGGCAAATCACGAATCATCGGCCAGTCCCACACCACCGGTCACACAAGAAAAAACGAACCCACAACTGCCATCACACCTGGCATCCATGATACCTACAGGTATCACGGATACCAAGCAAACAGACACAAAACAACAATCAGAAAATCGCCCCCTCCCACACAACCGAAGATGCAAACTGACCGACAACTCGCAAGTCACCCTAGTGCTGTTTTTAGGCATACGAGTAAAGCTAAATAAGGAACTAACTATTTAATAAACTAGCTATAAATAAATCCTAAATCTTGCAAATTTTTAACCAACTTACATGGTATAGATTTTCCTCTCACAATATCAACACAATGGCACGAATTTAAGGCACTTGTTTACAGTATGAAAAGATTAAAGAGACTGAATTAATTGTGGTCACGGCATTAGGTAATAATAAGGAGAACGTAAAAACTCGCCTATCAATGCCTAAGGAATAAATTTAACAATGCTAATTAGCAAACAAGAACATATAACGAAATTTAAAATGCTAATTAGCCAACAAGAATATAGAAGGAAAATTTTAAAAGGTTAATATATATAATTATTACATGGAGGCTCATAGCCAACACAGAATGAACGTTAAAATGGAATAAACGCTAAAATGAAATGAACATTAAAATGAGATGAACGTTATAATGAAACAAACGTTAAAATGGAATGAACGTTTAAATGAATTAAACGTTAATATTGAATGAACGTTAAAATGAAATGAAAATTAAAATGGAACGAAATTTAAAATGGAATGAACGTTAAAATGAAATTAACGCTATAATAGAATGAACGTTTAAATGGAATGAATGTTAAAATGGAATGAACTTTTAAATGGAATAAAAGTTAAAATGAAATTAACATTAAAATGAAATTAACGTTAAAATTAATTGAACGTTAGAATGGCGCCCCAGCTAACCAAAAGCTGTTTGTCCCACGTCTTAAGACGTCTGATACCCTTCGCTATAGAGGGATTTCAGACGTGGGGCAAGACGTGGGGCGGGGGACATCAGACGTCTTGCAGACGTCTAACCCTCTTCATTTGCACAGGGGTCCCCCTCTGCAAGACGTCTGATCCCACGTCTTGTCCCCCTCTGACAGAGGGGGACATCCACCTGTCCCACGTCTTATCCCACTCCGTTTTCAAGACGTGGGACCCACGTGGGACAGAGTGCGGATGTCCCTCGCTTTAGAGGGAAGAGGGAAATAAGACGTGGGACCCACGTGGGACAGAGTGAGTATTCAAGACGTGGGACAGAGTGGGACAGAGTGTGGATGTCCTCCTCTGCAAGACGTGGGACAGAGTGCGGATGTCCCCCTCTGCAAGACGTGGGACAGAGTGCGGATGTCCCCCTCTGCAAGACGTGGGACAGAGTGCGGATGTCCCCCTCTGCAAGACGTGGGACAGAGTGCGGATGTCCCCCTCTGCAAGACGAGGAACAGAGTGTGGATGTCCCCCTCTGCAAGGGGGACATATCTCTCTTTTGGCTCAAACTACTTCGGTTAATTGGGGTATATAAATATGTATAAGAAATAAAAAAAGATCATACTAATCATTATTGCAATTTCTAACCATATTGCATATAGTGTATATGTACATTTGGCTGTATATCATTTATTTTAATATTACATATTGTTATATACAAATTAAATGGGAAGAAATGGAGAAAGAATTGTAGTGGTCATCTCGGGAATCGAACTCAGGACTCTAGTGTGATGTACTATTGAAGCCTGCGTCGCTACCTCTCAGCCATCCTGGACATGGTAGAAGTAGTATTAAAATGATCTTTATCCAACTTGATTACTTGCGTGCTTCTTAAAATTATTTTAAATAAATATAATTTAATATTCTACGTTTTGGTATCTTTTATTTTTTAATGTAAATGATGAGAATGTGTATAAAGTTATTTATTAATATTTGTATTGATAATGTTAATTAATGTTATTAACTACCTAATTACCTTTAACTGTTAATTAATATTACCTATAGTTACATTCTGGTGGTATCACTACCTTATACCTATCTAGTTACTTACTAGAGTTTATTTATAACTACCTAGTAACCTACAAGTGATAACCACCAATCTGTACGTACTGGTGGTTATCACTACTTGCCTATTACTTAGTATTTATCAGTACCTACTTAGCTACCTACATTACTGTTTGTCAATACCTACCTAATTACCTACTGGTGTTTATCAATGCCTACCTAGTTGCCTACATCTGCTTATCAATACCTAATTAGTTACCTTATTGTGTTTAACATTGCCTACCTAGTGGCCTACAACTGTATATAAAACCAATATAGGTCCTAGTTAAATACTAGTATTCATCAATACCTACCTAGTTACCTACAACTGTTTGTCAATACCTACCTAGTTATCTACTAGTGTTTATCAATGCTTATCTAGTTACCTATAACTGTTTGACAATACCTACCTAGATACCTACCAGTACCAATACCTACCTACCTAGTATACCTACTAGGTAGTGTTCATCAATCCGTACCTACTTACCTACTACCTAGTATTATTCATCAATGCCTACCTAGATAGTAGATACCTACATCTGTTTATGAATACTTACCTAGTTATGATACGTAAATAAAGCTTGAGATAGATATACCTTTTTGGTATAACTTTTTCCCGCGTAAAACAGACGAGGGACAGAGAGGGACATCCCGCGTGAGACAGACGTGGGACAGAGAGGGATATCCCGCGTGGGACAGAGAGGGACACCCCACGTGGGACAGACGTGGGACAGAGAGGGACATCCCGCGTGGGACAGAGAGGGACATCCCGCGTACTTTTTCCCGCGTAAAACAGACGAGGGACAGAGAGGGACATCCCGCGTGGGAAAGACGTGGGACAGAGAGGGACATCCCGCGTGGGACAGAGAGGGACATCCCACGTGGGACAGACGTGGGACAGAGAGGGATATCCCGCGTGGGACAGAGAGGGACATCCCACGTGGGACAGACGTGGGACAGAGAGGGACATCCCGCGTGGGACAGAGAGGGATATCCCACGTGGGACAGACGTCGGACAGAGAGGAACATCCCGCGTGGGACAGAGAGGGACATCCTGCGTGGGACAGAGAGGGACATCCCACGTGGGACAGACGTGGGACAGAGAGGGACATCCCGCGTGGGACAGAGAGGGACATCCCGCGTGGGAAAGACGTGGGATGTGAGCGGGATTTAAGACGTGGGACAGACGAGGGACATCCCGCTTGTGTAAGACGTGGGACGTGAGTGGGATTTCAGACGTTGGAAAGACGTGGGATTTCAGACGTCTGCAGACGTCTGAAATCCCCTGTCCCTTTCTGTCCCTCGCTAGCGAGGGATGTCCCCCTCTGTCCCACGTGGGACAGAGAGGATATGGTTAGCTGGGGGAATGAACGTTAAAATGAAATAAACGGTAATATGAAACGATTGTTAAAATGGAATGAACGGTAAAATGGAATGATTGTTGAAATGAATTGAAGGTTAATTTGGAAGAAACGTTAAAATGGAGTGAACGTTAAAATGGAATGAACGTTAAAATGGGATGAGCGTTAAAATGGAATGAACGTTAAAATCGAATGAACGTTAAAATGGAATGAACGTTAAAATGGAATGAACGTTAAAATGGAATGAACAGTAAAATGGAATGAGCATTAAAATGAAATGAACGGTAAAATGGAATGAACATTGAAATGGAATGAACGTTAAAATGGAATGAACGTTAAAATGAAATGAACGTTAAAATGGAATGAACGTTAAAATGGAATGAACGTTGAAATTGAATGAACGTTGGAATAGAATGAACGTTAAATTGGAATGAACGTTAAAATGGAATGAACGATAAAATGGAATGAACGTTAAAATGGAATAAACGTTAAAATGAAATGAAAGTTGAAATGGAATGGAACGTTGAAATGAATTAAACGATGATATGGAAGAAATGTTAAAATGGAATGAACGTTAAAATGGAATGAACGAAAAAATGAAATGACATGAAAATTGGAAAATACGTTAAAATGGAATGAACAGTAAAATGGAATGAACATTAAAATGGAATAAACGTTAGAATGAGATGAACGTTAAAATGAAACGAACGTTAAACTGGAATGAACGTTGAAATGAATTAAATATTAATATGGAATGAACTTTAAAATGAAATGAACGTTAAAATGGAATGAATGATAAAATGGAATGAACGATAAAATGAAATAAACGGTAAAATGAAACGATTGTTAAAATGGAATGAACGGTAAAATGGAATGATTGTTGAAATGAATTGAAGGTTAATTTGGAAGAAACGTTAAAATGGAGTGAACGTTAAAATGGAATGAACGTTAAAATGGGATGAACGTTAAAATGGAATGAACGTTAAAATCGAATGAACGTTAAAATGGAATGAACGTTAAAATGGAATGAACAGTAAAATGGAATGAGCATTAAAATGAAATGAACGGTAAAATGGAATGAACATTGAAATGGAATGAACGTTAAAATGGAATGAACGTTAAAATGGAATGAACGTTAAAATGAAATGAACGTTAAAATGGAATGAACGTTAAAATGGAATGAACGTTGAAATTGAATGAACGTTTGAATAGAATGAACGTTAAATTGGAATGAACGTTAAAATGGAATGAACGTTGAAATGAATTAAACGTTAATATGGAATGAACGTTAAAATGAAATGAACGTTAAAATGGAATGAATGATAAAATGGAATGAACGTTAAAATGGAATGAACGATGTAATTGAATGAACGTTGAAATGAATTAAACGTAAAAAATGAAATTAGCGTTAAAATGAAATTAACGTTATAATGGAATGAACGTTAAAATGGAATGAACGTTAAAATGAAATAAACATTAAAATGGAATGAACATTAAAATGGAATGAACGTTAAATTGAATGAACGTTAAAATGGAATGAACATTAAAATGGAATGAAAGTTAAAATAGAATGAACGTTAAATTGTAATGAACGTTAAAATTGAATGAACGTTAAAATGAAATGAACGTGAAATGAAACGAACGTTAGAATGGAATGAACGTTAATACGGAAGAAACATTAAAATGGAATGAACGTTGCAATGGAATGAACGTTGAAATGGAATGAACTGTAAATGGAATGAACGTTGAAATGAATTAAACGTTATGTGACGTTATGTGTTATTCCTTATAACGTTTCACTATATGGGTTACGTGTGATAGGATCCTACTCTATTTAGTATTTTCAGATTCCTTTTTCTCAATATATCTCTTTCTACTAAATACTCATGGTACCATGCCCTAGAACCACCTTGCCAATATGGTTCCGACCTCAGGCCTCTGGTCCAAGCTTAACTGTATTTAGGGTAATAATGGTAATGTAATTAACACTTAAAGAGAATATATTCATTAGTCAAGCAAGGGTTATTACAAAGAGTATCTCCACTAGAACGCTCACAAGTTAATGTCTCAATAACTAAGACTGGAGATAAGGTGTGTAGCTCGCGAGAGCAGATCGGTAACTAACTTGAATGTTACTTACTTACAATCATATAGGTTCGTGATAACAGTAATGCATACACAATAGCTGTGTTTGCCTTACTACATCGCTCCCTCCTTCCGAAAATTTCAAAGTTACAATTCACATTTTTCCAAAACTGCCAGCTGGTTTGTCTACCCATTGTTACTCTATATTGAACAATGTTCAGACGCTCACGCTGTTAGTGGAAACATGTGTTTTGGATCTCTTGAAATTTCTCGAACCGGCAATAAATACATTATTAGAGAATTGAAAAATATGAGTTTTAATTCGTTCTAGAAATATGTCAGACTAATGTGCATTCATCAAACTTTCTTAAATATTTTATCTTACAAATACAATCTTAATTTTGCTTTAACAATATTTTTATTTATTACTAAAATAATCTAAGTTATTCCTACCTAATATGTCTCAGTTCAAAATGTAACAACTTTTTTATTTCATAAATGTAATAACTTGCCTAATCTATTTGAGATCTCACCCCTCCCCTCCTAATTTTTAGAATATTGTTCTAAATATTATCAGAGACCTTTGATCACTCCAATACATTACACATGTTTGTTACTGCATTTACATTAAAAAAAAAAATTTATAATCCAAAAAAAAAATTTCATTTATAAAAATATATTTTATTTAACTTAGTTATGTTTTATTTTAATAAAATTCCTTCTTTATTGATAGAAGTAATTTTTCATTTTAATTTATCATATGTTATGATATCGTACTTTATGACTTTTTAATTAATTTATATTCTTAATTGAATTTATATGAATTTTGATCATCTTTATCAAATTTTGAGACAGTCTTAATCCCTAAAATTAAACCTTAAAATTAACACCGAAAAAAAAATTAAACTTAAAATTAAATTCAATTGAAAAACGATTATTATTAATTTTCACTTAAAATTACCCAAACTTAAGATTAAAAAAAAAATTAAAATAATGGTCAAATTTAGTTTGAGAAAAAAAATTTCTTAAATGCTGCTAGAGTTTGTTTTGGTAACTTTGCTTTTTGGTTTTTGTTTTGTATGAGGCATTACTATAAATGTTGTCGCCTGTATATTTATGGCCTGATCATTGAATATATTTACTGTTCCACTTAGTTCCCCTGTTCTAAAGGGGTCCCTCGTTTTATCTGATTAAAGGCTTCAGTCGCCATTTTAGACCTCAAATTCCGCATTTCGTACATCCTCATATCCTCATCGGACTTCATCTTTCTTGATTGATTGTACCCACATACCAGAATCATCACAACCAGCAGTGTTAGAATTAACACCAAAATGTCGCTAAACAAGTCCGGTATTAGGTCATACTTTGTAGACCCCATGTTTTTAATGGCATGCTCTAGATGAGCCTTGTTCATCGAAGTTGACTTCTGGATCAACTCCACTACTGAGTTCAGGTCAAAGTTGCTCTGAGTCTGTCCCATCGCTCCAGCTGATCCCTTCTCACGACCTTGAATTACAGTTCTGTGTGTCAACCGGCTGTGAGTGGCTGAGGGTCTGTTGGCTGTGTGGATGGCTGTGTCCTTGCTGCCTCACGGTCACTGAAATCAAAACGATACTGTTAGATCATGGCCCCTTCTCTTTTTTAGTTATTTTATCAGATTTCAGTCTCATTTTGAATTAATCATTTTTGCTTTTAAGTTATTTCAGTATTTCATCCTAAATTTGAATGTATATATATATATATATATATATATATTTTTTTTTTTTCAAATTTTCATTCTGATTTCAAACAATTTTACTACTACGTTTACAAAATATAATTCATCTTATTCGTTACACCAACATATAAACACAAAATTTAAAATTAACATGCATACAACAAAAAAAATTAATCCTCTTAAAATTATTATATGAAATTTTATATTAATAAAATTCATAATTCATCCCATCAACTTAAATTAAATACATACAATTATTACAATTAAATTACATACAATAAATACATACAATAATTCTCTTACTGAGCAAAGGAAATATTGTAGTTTGAACAATGAATTGTATGATCTGTTTGTTTGACTTGCGTAAGCAAAAAAAAAATGTAAACATTTCTCTGAATCTTTGCATGTAACCGTGTTATATGTCACGTGTTCGTGTGTATGTAACATGTTACTCATGTTACTTCGTGTTATGTGTTCCTTTTTTGGGCTACCTATATGATGTTTATATTCAAATTTCTCATAATTTGATTTCCTGTTTAATGATGTTAATGAAATTATTTAATTAATTTGTTGTGAATTTTTCCAACTTAGTTAGGTAATTTATGTTACTAGTTATCGTTTGATGTCCTAATTTAATTATAGCTTTGTTTTTTTTTCACTTGTAATACTGTACCTGGTCCTATCCAATTTAATTGTAATTTATGTGTTTTTTGATGATTTCTAATTAATACTCGATCACCTATCTGTATAATTTTGTCTTTTCGTGTCTTATTGTGGTAAATTATGCGTTTGTTTGATTGATTAATTATGTTAGCTCTTATCTGATCTTGAATAAATATAGCTTGTCTGGCCTTAATTTTGACTATTGATTCTGATGTATCTAAATTGTAAATGTTATCCAAATTTTCTGCTTGAATATTTGGAGATGTATCTCGTCCAAAAAGAGCGTATGAGGGTGTATCTTTCAAGGACATATTGACCTGGTTGTTAATTGTGTTTTGGACAATATCGAAAAACATGTCCCAATTATTGTGATTTACTGTGGCTACATAGAATCTTAATAATTTGTTAATTCTCTTGTTATTACGTTCACAAATTCCGTTGGAATATGCTGAATATGGTAATACCTCACATTTGTATATCTGATGTATTTCACTGAAAGTTCTAATTGCGTTAGACTTGAATTCTTTCGCACAATCCGACATTAACGTTTTGGGATATCCACAACGACTAAATGTTTTACTTAGACAATCAATTACTGTGTTGGTTGATTTGTCAGCTACTGCGTGTAATTCGTTATATCTTGTCAACATACATGTTATTGATAAAATGTATTTGTTGTTCGTGTCAGTTGTTATAAAAGGTCCTATAAAGTCAAATGAAACTGTTTCAAATGGTGTATTAGCTACTGGGGCAGACATTAATTTAATTGGTGTATCTAGACTTCCTTTAAGGATTTTGCAAACGTCACATCTTTTAATAAAAGATTCTATGACCGATCTTTCTTGAAAATGATAATATTTTAGTCGAAATTTAAATAGCGTATGAGCTAAACCACAATGAGTGTTAAAATGTATTGAATTAATTACTAAATTGATCATTTCATTTGGTATAACATAATTAACAATACTGGCTGCCCGAGTATCTATTTTCCTATGTCGATATAATATTCCGTCTAATATGAAAAATTCAGCTATGTTCCTAGATTTTCCTATTTGTTTTTTATTTAATATGTCCATTATTTCCTTACAAGCAAAGTCGTTTGACTGTGCAATCTTTAGTCTGTTTAAAGTCCATGTTATGTCTTCATGTTTAGGTATGTAGTTCAGAAATGGTTTTTCTTTGTTGATTTTATACAGTTTAGATGGATCTGGTTCTTGTTCGTTTTCTGAGTCTGTTTCTGATTCACTGTCATTGTTGTTAATAACTTGTGGTACATTTAGCTTAGCCCTCGATCTTGTGGTTGCTATAAAATTTTCAATTGAGCTACAACTTTCATTAGATGGTGTTAAAAGTTCACAATCATCTATTGTTTCTTCCGTTAAAGGAGTTAATCTACTAAGGGTATCTGCTACCACATTGCGCTTACCTTCAAAATATTTGATGGTACACTCATATGTGCTAGCCTCGATTGCCCACCTGGCTAACGCCGTGTCTAATGGAAGTTTATTACCAAAAAATGCACATAAGGGTTTGTGATCAGTTAAAATGGTAATAGGATACCCTAGACATAGATATTGAAATTCCTTTAAAGCTAGATGTATTGCAAGAAACTCTTGTTTAGTCGTGGAGTACCTTTTTTGAGTAGAATTTAATGATTTACTGAAATATGCTATGGGTCTTAATGTTTTGCTTTTGGTCGAATCTGGTTGTAGCAGTGCTGCGCCAACTCCGATATTTGAGCTGTCAGTAAATAAATAAAATGGTCTGGAATAATTTGGATGAGCTAAAACCGTATCTGATGTCAAAATATTTTTGAGACTAGTGAAGCTAGCCTTACATTCGTCAGTCCAGTCAAATTTAGTGTCCTTCCTTAATAGTCTATATAATGGGTCAGCTTTCTGACTAAATTTAGGTACGAACTTACGAAAATAATTCGCAAGCCCTAAAAATCGCTGAAGTTGTTTTACATCTGTTGGTCTAGATGCTTAATTCTCTAAGTTTTTCGTTTTGGATACATCGGATGCCCTCAGTAGTGACTCGATGTCCAAGAAAATTAATTTCGTGTTTAAAGAATTCACACTTCTCTAATTTTAATCTCAAATGAGCGTCACGTAAACTCATTAGCACTTGGCCAATATCATTTAAATGTTGTTCATATGATCGACTAAAAATTAGGATGTCATCAATAAATACGAAACATAGTTTCCCTAATACATTACTTAACGCTTTTGTCATTATTGCTTGAAATACTTTTGGACTATTGACATAACCAAATGGTAGCTTTCTGAAGTGCCACTTCTTACCATTTACCGCAAATGCTGTAAGTTTTTTAGATTCTTCGGAGAGTTCCACCTGGTGAAATGCACTCCTCAGATCTAAACTAGAAAATATCTTTGACCCACCTAATGATCCTAACATATCGTCTACTCTAGGTAAAGGAAATCCTTGTATATGGACACACTTATTTAATGATCTGAAATCTATTACGGGTCGTATTTCCCCATTCTTTTTATGAACCACTATCACCGGGAAGTTGTATTCGGACATTGAAGGTTTTATTGTTCCTTCCTTTAACATTGATTTATTAACTTCTTCAAGTTGTTCTTGAAATTTATGTGGTATTCTATACGGTATTTTGTTTATTATTATATTAGGGTCTTTCAATTTAATTGTGTGTTTACATATACTAGTAGTCCCGATTTCTTCGTCATTGATCGTGATTACGTCTCTAAAGTTATTTAGTAACTGCGTCATTTTGTCTTCATACTCTGACATTCCACATGATATGTCAGCATTAACTAACCTTCTCAGTCAGTGCTAATGGCACTGTCTGAGAATTGTTTTCTTCATCAGCACTTAATGTGCTGTCACGGCTTCTATCAGCACTTCCGTCACGTGATATTTTACATTTCATCTCTCGGTTGCCATGCGATGCAACTAATGGCTCTCCATTAATTCCAACTGCATGTACCTTTGACTTTTCATAAATTAGTTCAGGGGTAACGTTTCGTTCAAATGGCTTTGTTTTTTCGTCACTCAACACGTTTCCTAATCTAGATTTATGAGTCCTATTATTTAAACACTCCGATATAGTCGCTATATTTACTTCGACTTGCTCTTCGTACGTCTGGAGCTTTCCAATTATCATATTGTCCTTTAATATGATATCACTATCCGTCGGATTCATTACGAAAACTGGGCATATTGACACTTGATCTCCCTCTTTTTTAATATCTTCGATTTTTATTAGTGTTTCGGCTATCACTAAACCACTATTGAAGCTTCTTTTAGCTATAATATAACTTCCTGCTTCGTTGTTTTTGACAAATCCATACAATATTTGTACGCTGTTTGCCTCAACGACTTGGCTATTTATATGAACATTTCCGTTCTTCTCGCGTTTTTTATTTTTATTCCTTGACTTCGTTTTTACCTCGGGTTTCATAACCTTTGTTTGCCCTTTTTGTTGAGGTTTAACCCTTACTTTCGCAATACTACTGCGGCTGTTTGTTCGTTCGTTTATTTGTCTTATCAACGTTCTTCGTTTTGACCTATTAGAAGTAAGGACCAATTCTGATATTAAACAATCTGTGCTTAATAGTTCTTTAGTAGCTATTCTACGTTTTTCCATAAACGGAATTTTTTCTTCACCTAATTTCAATATTTTCTTATCAAAATCAATTTGCGCGTTCGTTAACACGTCCCTTCCTAATATTACGTCATAGGGTAGACTGTTGTTTTTGATTAGTAAAGCGTTTACTGTTTGCTTATTAGATTTTGACACTAATTCAAATTTTATTTCACCTTTTACTTCGGAACGTCCGTTTATGCCTTTAATAGTTACGTCCGATTTCATTATGTCCTCGTGACTCGACTTGTAATTAAAATTACGACTTTTTACAATTGTTCTCTCGCTTCCTGAATCTATTAAAGCTTCCCAATCAAATTCTTTACTATGTAAAATTATCGTTGGCTTAGAAGTCCCTTTTATCGTATAATGACAGTCCGTCAATCCGCTTAATTCATCCTTATTTTTTTACTAATTGAACTGTTATATACGTTTCGCTCGTTTTTTTATCCTCAACGCTTAACTCTTCTTCTTTTAATAAATCGAACTTATTTTTACATTCACAATAATTTTTTGTATTGAGTGACGATTTACTTTTACCATTGAATTTAACGTGCACCGGATCTAATTTATTCATGTTCAATTCACATGCGTACACGGAGTTACCGACCGTTTTCACGTGAAACCTACCTTGTTTTTTACTTGTGTTTGTATTTACATGTTCTTTCGAAAATCCTTGCCCTGTCCTTGATTAAAAGGTTGTTGAGCACGGCATTCTCGTCCTATATGTCCTAATTTATTGCATCGGTAACACTTAATTGTATCACTGTTACTGTGGGGGGTAGGGGTAGGGTGGGGGTTATTAGTGTTGTGTACATATGCTCTGCCTGTGTGATTGTATTTGAATCTGCTTCTGCGTGCAAACCTACCTGCTCTGTTTCTTGCATTATATGCGTAGTATGCTTCTGCATCTTCCTGCATATCCTCGTGAATATTGCCTTGATTCTCACCCTCAGTTTTTTCTATCAAAAAAGTTTCTGTGTCATTGAAATTCTTCTTTGGTATTAGAATTTTTTTGTCATGTGGCAAAGATCTTATTTTCTTTGTAGTAGCAGACAGTAAATTAGCTGTTGTCTTGAAAGGACCTTCAATGACTCCTTTGATGATACTGGGGTTGATCTGTGGACCCAATATTGTTAAATACATTGATGTATTCATAAGATCTTTTGCGTGCTTTTTTAATCTACGTGTGAATGATTCATCGCTTTCAGTTGCTGTCCTTATTGGAAATTGGGCGTTCATTGTGTCGTCATTTAAAATATAATCTGTGACTTCGCAAATTTTTTCCAATGTACTTAAAATGTCACTGGCAGCTGTAGTTTCATCCTTCAATTTATTAGTGTATAATTCATGACATACACTGTAGATATCCTTGCTGTCTTTCTGCACATATATGTCTTCTAATACCGTGCATATTTCTTGGTATGTGCTATCTTTAAATGTTTTACCGTTAACAACGTTATTAACAGTAATTTGAAAATCTCCTAGCTTGCAATCAGCGCTCCTGAAAAGTATCTTCTTTTTTTCTATGTCATCTTTATCCCCTAAGCTGGATATATGATTATTTAATAGACTTAGATGTTGTTTAAACGTGTTCTTTTCCTCGAAAGCTGGATCTTCTGGCCTTCTTCTTCCTCTGAATATCGGCAACGAATCAGAATTAATTATTGTTGTACTCCTGCTCTTAATTATCTCTTGGAGTTGAGCTTGTGTTAATTCAACCGACATTTTTTCTTTGTTTGTTTGTTTCTCTTTCCTATATGTGTTCTCTTTCTGTTCTATGTGTGTTTCTTTGGGGGGTGTTTTGGGGGTTGTTTTGGGGGATGTTTTGGGGGTTGTTTTGGGGGTTGTTTTGGGGGGTGTTTTGTTCTGTTTAGTTTTTCTTCCAGATCTAAGTTCTACAGCTTCAGAATTTATCGCTTCGTCTTCTGAAGTTGGCATGTGTTTCCTATCCTAATGAAGTGTTATTGTGTACTTAAACAAGTGTAGTGCACGTGTAATCACAAATTACCAAAAAGGAAAAAAAATAATGTCCAAAAAAATAATCCTTCAAACATAAAAAATAATCATTCAAATAATAAATAATAAATAAATTATATTATTCAAATAAAGAGCAATATTTGTTAAATCAATAAATATAAAATATTTATACCTGTCAATTAATAACAACACTCAGCAATTCAAAGTTAAAAGAAATGCATGCACACATACATCCTTTAATTATAACTGCTGCAATAATGATTAATTATTACCTTCTGCTTATTGCTTATTCACCAACAGCAACTCTTGACTAAACAGAACAGATTTATTCACCACTGGACTAAGTTCTAACACTTAAAACTTACTCTGATCGCTTCAAAAATGAGACTGAAAAAAGCAAGGATGACATTACATTATATGTTATACTCAACTTCCGGTTCCATGTACAGTGGGCCCCGCTTATCAGGTTTTGTCGTTGATTTTTGCTCTGATGTTAACTGTTATGACGTTAACTGTTAACTTGTTAACTGAATGTTCACTGAACGTTGTGCACTGACTGTTGAGTGTTCACTGAACGTTGTGCACTGAATGTCATGCACTGTATGTTAACTGAATATTCACTGAATGTTAAATGTTCACTGAATGTTGAATGTTCACTGAATGTTAAATGTTCACTGAATGTTAAATATTCACTGAATGTTGAATGTTCACTGAATGTTGCAGTTTGAATAAATACTTTTCAGATGTAGTATTTAAACAAATTAGACTCTCAATTTCTGGTTGATTTACGGCTTTTTTGCATGTTGTTTATAATCGAATGTTTTCCATCACCATTCGCCAACGTGCAACGCTTTACCCTGTCGCTTCCTCCCTCCGTGCTTTCCAGTTTCTTCCAGAATTTTCCAGAATTTTCCAGAATTTCCAGAATTTCCAGAATTTTTTTTTTTCAGACTTGTTAGTCTCACTGATTGTCTCTGCTCATTCAAATTTCAAATTAGGCCATCTGTACTCTCCTTATCCTTCCGATAATTTTCGAGATGCCGTTTGCTTGACCTTGAGTTGAATAATCTTTATACTTTATCACAAAAACTGAACACCTTAATTGAATCGTACCTTCATATAGGGTCGCAAAACCCGGTCTCGCTGTAATCAAATACTCTCCAATCAGATGGTTAACTTAGTTTTTGGTAAACTACAAAGCTTTCAATCTTTTACTTTAGTAATTGAATTTCCGCACATTAAATTCGAATTACTTAATCACGCACCATACGGCCACCAATGTGACGTTATGTGTTATTCCTTATAACGTTTCACTATATGGGTTACGTGTGATAGGATCCTACTCTATTTAGTATTTTCAGATTCCTTTTTCTCAATATATCTCTTTCTACTAAATACTCATGGTATAATGCCCTAGAACCACCTTGCCAATATGGTTCCGACCTCAGGCCTCTGGTCCAAGCCTAACTGTATTTAGGGTAATAATGGTAATGTAATTAACACTTAAAGAGAATATATTCATTAGTCAAGCAAGGGTTATTACAAAGAGTATCTCCACTAGAACGCTCACAAGTTAATGTCTCAATAACTAAGACTGGAGATAAGGTGTGTAGCTCGCGAGAGCAGATCGGTAACTAACTTGAATGTTACTTACTTACAATCATATAGGTTCGTGATAACAGTAATGTATACACAATAGCTGTGTTTGCCTTACAACAGTTATTATGGAATGAACGTTAAAATGAAATTAACGTTATAATAGAATAAACGTTAAAATGGAATGAATGTTAAAATGGAATGAACGTTAAAATGAAATAGACGCTAAAATGAAATTAACGTTATAATAGAATAAACGTTAAAATGGAATGAATGTTAAAATGGAATGAACGTTAAAATGAAATAGACGCTAAAATGAAATTAACATTATAATGGAATGAACGTCAAAAAGGATTAAACGTTAAAATGGAATGAACGTCTAAATAGCATATACGTTAAGATGAAATGAACGTTAAAATGAAATGAACGGTGAAATGGAATGAACGTTAAAATGGAATAAACGTTAAAATGAAATGAATGTTAAAATGAATTGATCGTTAAAATGGAATGAACGTTATGATAGAATGAACGTAAAATTGGAATAAATATTAAAATGGAATGAACAGAAAAATGGAATGAACGTTAAAATGGAATAAACGTTCAAATGAAATGAACGTTAAAATGAAATAAACGGTAAAATGAAAAGAACGTTAAAATGAAATGATTGTTGAAATGAATTAAAGGTTAATTTGGAAGAAACGTTAAAATGGAATGAACGTTAAAATGGAATGAACGTTAAAATGGGATGAACGTTAAAATCGAATGAACGTTAAAATCGAATGAACGTTAAAATGGAATGAAAGTTAAAATGGAATGAATGTTAAAATGGAATGAACGCTATAATTGAATGAACGTTAAAATAGAATGAACGTTAAAATGGAATGAACGGTAAAATGGAATCGACGTTAAAAATAAATGAAAGTAAAAAATGAAATGAACGTTTAAATGAAATGACCGTTAAAATGAAATGAACGTTGAAATGAAATGAACGTTGAAATGAAATGAACGTTAAAATGAAATGAACGTTAGTATGAAATGAATGTTAAAATGAAATTAACGTTATGATGGAATGAACGTTGAAATGGAATGATCGTTAAAATGGAATGAACGTTAAAATGGAATGATCGTTAAATGGAATGAACGTTAAAATGGAATGAACATTAAAATGGAATGAACGTTAAAATAGAATGAACGTTAAATTGGAATGAACGTTAAAATGAAATGAACGTTAAAATGATATGAACGTTAAAATGAAATGAACGTTAAAATGGAATGAATGTTAATATGGAAGAAATATTAAAATGGGAAAGAACGTTGAAATGGAATGAACTGTAAAATGGAATGAACGTTGAAATGAATTAAACGTTAATATGGAATGAACGTTAAAATGAAATTAACGTTGGAATAGAATAAATGTTAAAATGGAATGAATGTTAAAATGGAATGAACGTTAAAATAGAATAAACGTCAAAATGAAATTAACGTTATAATGGAATGAACGTTAAAAAGGATTAAACGTTAAAATGGAATGAAAGTCTAATTAGCATATACGTTAAAATGGAATGAACGTTTAAATGGAATGAACGGTAAAATGGAATGAACGGTAAAATGGAATGAACGTTGTAATGGAATGAACGTTAAAATTAAATGAACGTTAAAATTAGATGAACTTTAAAATGAAATGAATGTAGAAATGAAATGAACGTTAAAATGGAATGAACGTTATAATAGAATGAACGTTAAATTGGAATGAACGTTTAAATGGAATAAACGCTAAAATGAAATGAACATTAAAATGAGATGAACGTTATAATGAAACGAACATTAAAGTGGAATGAACGTTTAAATGAATTAAACGTTAATATTGAATGAACGTTAAAATGAAATGAAAATTAATATGGAATGAAATTTAAAATGGAATGAACGTTAAAATGAAATTAACGCTATAATAGAATGAACGTTTAAATGGAATGAATATTAAAATGGAATGAACGTTTAAATGGAATAAAAGTTAAAATGAAATTAACATTAAAATGAAATTAACGTTAAAATTAATTGAACGTTAGAATGGAATGAACGTTAAAATGGAATGAAAGTTAAAATGAAATGAACGTTAAAATGGAATGAACGTTAAAATGGAATGAAAGTTAAAATGAAATGAAAGTTAAAATGGAATGAACGTAAAAATGAAATGACATGAAAATTGGAAAGTACGTTAAAATGGAATGAACAGTAAAATGGAATGAACGTTAAAATGGAATAAACGTTAGAATGAGATGAACGTTAAAATGAAACGAACGTTAAAATGGAATGAACGTTGAAATGAATTAAATGTTAATATGGAATGAACATTAAAATTAAATGAACGTTAAAATGGAATGAACGTTAATATGGAATAATCGTTAAAATAAAATGATCGTTAAAATGAGATGAACGTTAAAATGAAACGAACGGTAAAATGGAATGAACGTTTAAATGAATTTAACGTTATTATGGAATGAACGTTGAAATGAAATGAACGTTAAGATGGAATGAATGATAAAATGGAATGAACGTTAAAATGGAATGAACGATGTAATTGAATGAACGTTGAAATGAATTAAACGTAAAAAATGAAATTAACGTTAAAATGAAATTAACGTTATAATGGAATGAACGTTAAAATGGAATGAACGTTAAAATGGAATGAACATTAAAATGGAATGAACATTGAAATGGAATGAACGTTAAATGGAATGAACGTTAAAATGGAATGAACATTAAAATGGAACGAAAGTTAAAATAGAATGAACGTTAAATTGTAATGAACGTTGAAATTGAATGAACGTTAAAATGAAATGAACGTAAAATGAAACGAACGTTAGAATGGAATGGACGTTAATATGGAAGAAACATTAAAAAGGAATGAACGTTGAAATGGAATGAACGTTGAAATGGAATGAACTGTAAAATGGAATGAACGTTGAAATGAATTAAACGTTAATATGGAATGAACGTTAAAATGAAATTAACGTTATAATAGAATAAACGTTAAAATGGAATGAATGTTAAAATGGAATGAACGTTAAAATGAAATTAACGCTATAATAGAATGAACGTTTAAATGGAATGAATGTTAAAATGGAATGAACGTTTAAATGGAATAAAAGTTAAAATGAAATTAACATTAAAATGAAATTAACGTTAAAATTAATTGAACGTTAGAATGGAATGAACGTTAAAATGGAATGAAAGTTAAAATGAAATGAACGTTAAAATGGAATGAACGTTAAAATGGAATGAAAGTTAAAATGAAATGAACGTTAAAATAGAATGAACGTAAAAATGAAATGACATGAAAATTGGAAAGTACGTTAAAATGGAATGAACAGTAAAATGGAATGAACGTTAAAATGGAATAAACGTTAGAATGAGATGAACGTTAAAATGAAACGAACGTTAAAATGGAATGAACGTTGAAATGAATTAAATGTTAATATGGAATGAACATTAAAATTAAATGAACGTTACAATGGAATGAACGTTAAAATGGAATAATCGTTAAAATAAAATGATCGTTAAAATGAGATGAACGTTAAAATGAAACGAACGGTAAAATGGAATGAACGTTTAAATGAATTTAACGTTATTATGGAATGAACGTTGAAATGAAATGAACGTTAAAATGGAATGAATGATAAAATGGAATGAACGTTAAAATGGAATGAACGATGTAATTGAATGAACGTTGAAATGAATTAAACGTAAAAAATGAAATTAACGTTAAAATGAAATTAACGTTATAATGGAATGAAAGTTAAAATGGAATGAACATTAAAATGGAACGAAAGTTAAAATAGAATGAACGTTAAATTGTAATGAACGTTAAAATTGAATGAACGTTAAAATGAAATGAACGTAAAATGAAACGAACGTTAGAATGGAATGAATGTTAATATGGAAGAGACATTAAAAAGGAATGAACGTTGAAATGGAATGAACGTTGAAATGGAATGAACTGTAAAATGGAATGAACGTTGATATGAATTAAACGTTAATATGGAATGAACGTTAAAATGAAATTAACGTTATAATAGAACAAACGTTAAAATGGAATGAATGTTAAAATGGAATGAACGTTAAAATGAAATAGACGCTAAAATGAAATTAACATTATAATGGAATGAACGTTAAAAAGGATTAAACGTTAAATGGAATGAACGTCTAAATAGCACATACGTTAAGATGAAATGAACGTTAAAATGAAATGAACGGTGAAATGGAATGAACGTTAAAATGGAATAAACGTTAAAATGAAATGAATGTTAAAATGAATTGAACGTTAAAATGGAATGAACGTTATGATAGAATGAACATAAAATTGGAATGAATGTTAAAATGGAATGAACAGAAAAATGGAATGAACGTAAAAATGGAATAAACGTTAAAATGAAATGAACGTTAAAATGAAATAAAGGGTAAAATGAAAAGAACGATAAAATGAAATGATTGTTGAAATGAATTAAAGGTTAATTTGGAAGAAACGTTAAAATGGAATGAACGTTTAAATGAATTTAACGTTATTATGGAATGAACGTTGAAATGAAATGAACGTTAAGATGGAATGAATGATAAAATGGAATGAACGTTAAAATGGAATGAACGATGTAATTGAATGAACGTTGAAATGAATTAAACGTAAAAAATGAAATTAACGTTAAAATGAAATTAACGTTATAATGGAATGAACGTTAAAATGGAATGAACGTTAAAATGGAATGAACATTAAAATGGAATGAACATTGAAATGGAATGAACAGAAAAATGGAATGAACGTTAAAATGGAATAAACGTTAAAATGAAATGAACGTTAAAATGAAATAAAGGGTAAAATGAAAAGAACGATAAAATGAAATGACTGTTGAAATGAATTAAAGGTTAATTTGGAAGAAACGTTAAAATGGAATGAACGTTAAAATCGAATGAACGTTGAAATCGAATGAACGTTAAAATGGAATGAACGTTGAAATGGAATGAATGTTAAAATGGAATGAGCGATATAATTGAATTAACGTTAAAATAGAATGAACGTTAAAATGGAATGAACTGTAAAATGGAATCGACGTTAAAAATAAATGAAAGTAAAAATGAAATGAACGTTAAAATGAAATGAACGTTAAAATGAAATGAACGTTAAAATGAAATGAACGTTAAAATGAAATGAACTTTAAAATGAAATGAACGTTAGAATGAAATGAATGTTATAATGAAATTAACGTTATGATGGAATGAACGTTGAAATGGAATGAACGTTAAAATGGAATGAACATTAAAATGGAATGAACGTTAAATAGAATGAACGTTAAATTGGAATGAACGTTAAAATGGAATGAACGTTAAAATGAAATGAACGTTAAAATGAAATGAACGTTAAAATGGAATGAATGTTAATATGGAAGAAATATTAAAATGGGAAAGAACGTTGAAATGGAATGAACTGTAAAATGGAATGAACGTTGAAATGAATTAAACGTTAATATGGAATGAACGTTAAAATGAAATTAACGTTGGAATAGAATAAATGTTAAAATGGAATGAATGTTAAAATGGAATGAACGTTAAAATAGAATAAACGTCAAAATGAAATTAACGTTATAATGGAATGAACGTTAAAAAGGATTAAACGTTAAAATGGAATGAAAGTCTAAATAGCATATACGTTAAAATGGAATGAACGTTTAAATGGAATGAACGGTAAAATGGAATGAACGGTAAAATGGAATGAACGTTGTAATGGAATGAACGTTAAAATTAAATGAACGTTAAAATTAGATGAACTTTAAAATGAAATGAATGTAGAAATGAAATGAACGTTAAAATGGAATGAACGTTATAATAGAATGAACGTTAAATTGGAATGAACGTTAAAATGGAATAAACGCTAAAATGAAATGAACATTAAAATGAGATGAACGTTATAATGAAACGAACGTTAAAATGGAATGAACGTTTAAATGAATTAAACGTTTATATTGAATGAACGTTAAAATGAAATGAAAATTAATATGGAATGAAATTTAAAATGGAATGAACGTTAAAATGAAATTAACGCTATAATAGAATGAACGTTTAAATGGAATGAATATTAAAATGGAATGAACGTTTAAATGGAATAAAAGTTAAAATGAAATTAACATTAAAATGAAATTAACGTTAAAATTAATTGAACGTTAGAATGGAATGAACGTTAAAATGTAATGAAAGTTAAAATGGAATGAACGTTAAAATGGAATAAACGTTAGAATGAGATGAACGTTAAAATGAAACGAACGTTAAAATGGAATGAACGTTGAAATGAATTAAATGTTAATATGGAATGAACATTAAAATTAAATGAACGTTAAAATGGAATGAACGTTAAGATGGAATAATCGTTAAAATAAAATGATCGTTAAAATGAGATGAACGTTAAAATGAAACGAACGGTAAAATGGAATGAACGTTTAAATGAATTTAACGTTATTATGGAATGAACGTTGAAATGAAATGAACGTTAAGATGGAATGAATGATAAAATGGAATGAACGTTAAAATGGAATGAACGATGTAATTGAATGAACGTTGAAATGAATTAAACGTAAAAAATGAAATTAACGTTAAAATGAAATTAACGTTATAATGGAATGAACGTTAAAATGGAATGAACGTTAAAATGGAATGAACATTAAAATGGAACGAAAGTTAAAATAGAATGAACGTTAAATTGTAATGAACGTTGAAATTGAATGAACGTTAAAATGAAATGAACGTAAAATGAAACGAACGTTAGAATGGAATGGATGTTAATATGGAAGAAACATTAAAAAGGAATGAACGTTGAAATGGAATGAACGTTGGAATGGAATGAACTGTAAAATGGAATGAACGTTGAAATGAATTAAACGTTAATATGGAATGAACGTTAAAATGAAATTAACGTTATAATAGAATAAACGTTAAAATGGAATGAATGTTAAAATGGAATGAACGTTAAAATGAAATTAACGCTATAATAGAATGAACGTTTAAATGGAATGAATGTTAAAATGGAATGAACGTTTAAATGGAATAAAAGTTAAAATGAAATTAACATTAAAATGAAATTAACGTTAAAATTAATTGAACGTTAGAATGGAATGAACGTTAAAATGGAATGAAAGTTAAAATGAAATGAACGTTAAAATGGAATGAACGTTAAAATGGAATGAAAGTTAAAATGAAATGAACGTTAAAATGGAATGAACGTAAAAATGAAATGACATGAAAATTGGAAAGTACGTTAAAATGGAATGAACAGTAAAATGGAATGAAC
>CANNZV010002620.1:255045-273551 GCA_947561585.1 Caprella mutica | reverse complement strand
CGAGAAATATTATTAATTATAATTCTAAAAATACTTTATTTGTTAGTAGGTATATTGTATATAAATCACAAATTCATTTACTTATAGCTAATTTATGAAGATAAACAGACAATCTATAAACGTTTATGAAGATTGTTGATTGTTCTGAACGTTCAGGAATTAATGATACAATGCCTTCTATCAGATGTTCGCATAAGCTTATGTTTACTCATGAAAACTCTATTCTCTCTATAAATACATTGATTTCAGACGAAATATTTCATATTCGTTACTAATCGATGTCTATTTATTATATTATGATAAAATAATTGTAATGAAAATTAAACACCCCCCCCCCTCTCCTTATTCGCTACAAACTGGGGAGTTTACAAGCTGCCAGTGAACTGACCCCGTGCCATCATGTTGGCTAGTGAACTATAGCAGCTTGTAAAAAACTGCAATTAACTAGCAGCGAGTGACTTTTTTTAGTACTGAAGCTGATGTTTTGCACTCGCTGTCTAGTTGGCTTCTGGGCGAGTACGTGTCACTTACTCGTCAGCTTGTAACTCGCCAGCTAGTCGCGAGTAAACTAGCCTAAATACCTTCAACATTGAGATTTTTTACCCTCTTGGTAATATTGAAATTCCGTTTTAATCTTTTCAATCAAATTTTAGAATAATATGCTAATTATATTATGTGCACCCGAAGATTCCTGAAGTAGCATCCACAGAGATTCACCTGTTCATCGCTGTTCTTTTTCTTTTATATCAGAATCAACAGGGGACCCAATTAAGCGTTTGAGGATCAAAACACGGTTTGTTGACAAAATAGATACAGAATGGTTCTAGATCTTAGTTCTACAATATTATGTAATAAACTCATTTTTTCCCCTGAGTTTTTAAAGGATCTTTAATTAAGGCCTGCTAAATTGTTCTTGAAATTCCCCATTTAATTTACTTTTAAGTTTTGCCTGCTTATTTGATTTTACCAGATTCAGGAAGAATTGTCAGACAGTGGCTGAATGAAATGTTTCTAAACAGGTATATTGGCAGAGAGAGGTTTAGATGGCGACATGAACACTAAAGCCCGTATTACACTGTGGCGCTCGCTATGACGGTCGCCAAAGTTTTGTTATTTTTCTCTCTAATTCCGCCCCTTTTCTCTCTAATAGCGAAAATGTCTTGGCGAGCACCAAGAAATTGTGATCGCTCACTGCGCGATAGAACGAACACCGCCACCGTTTTAGAGATGATGAAATTGTCACTGAAACCTGCTAAAGAGATTTGAAGTAGTGGAAAATGTATTTTGTTTCATTTTAAAAGTTATTTAAGACTTTATATGGCTACTGTGTGATACAAAAAAATGAATGAACGCTTCTGTGTAGTGTCCAGTGTTGCCATACAATCAATGAAAATAAACTTTTTAATATATAGGCATGGAATTGCTTCACACAACTATCAAAAAGATAATTAACTAAATATATATTCGTGATGACATCGAATTTTAATGCTACGATTCATTTCATAGTATTTTTTTTCAATTTTCCCTAAATTTCAATGCACGATCACCGCCATACCGACTTGTCTAGTGTAATAGCAATTTGAGAATGGTAAGCGCCATATCTGTAGAGAGAGACAACACCGCTATGGCGAGCGCTACAGTGTAATACGGGCTTTAATAAAGCCCGTATTACACTGTGGCGCTTTTTATTTTTTTAATTCTATTGATTGTATGGCAACACTGTACACTCTACACAGAAGCGTTAATTCTTTTTTATATAAAACCTGGTTATTTTTTATGCAGATCACGCAGTCGCCTTTCAAAGTCTTAAAAAACTTGTAAAATGAAAAAAAATACATTTTTCACAACTTTAAATCTCTTTCCCAGGTTTCAGTGACCATTGCATCACCTCTAGCACGGTGGCGTTGTTCGTTCTATCGCGCAGTGAGCGATCACAATTTCATGGCGCTCGCCATGGAATTATTCGCTATTAGAGAGAAAAGAGGCGGAGTTAGATAGAAAAATAACAAAACTGTGGCGACCGCCATGGTGAGCGCTACAGTGTAATACGGGCTTAAGGCAGTGGTTCTTAAACGGGGGTGCGCAGCACCCCTTTGGGGCATGGATTGTTTGTAGGGGGTGCATGAGATGGCTGTTGTTTATAAGTTCGGTTCTTGCTATTAGTACCATGCAGAATATACATGATGTATATTTTCCTCGAAATGTTGCGATATGAGGTAGTTATAAAAGTATACGAATTTTCTGATATAAACACCTAATGATCATTGTGGCCAGATAAAAAAATTATATCTTTGAGTGTGGGTTTTCTTGTTTTGTGTGCCTGTAACTTTTATTCCTTCTGTCCTATATTTTAACACAATATAGCTACTGCATTATTATCACAAATTATATTGCTTTCTTTAATTTCAAATGGATTCTAATTTTCCTTACCTAAAAAAAATTACATTACCTATGAAAATAAAACTATCATTTTCCTTACTTTTCAATTTGCATATTTAATTCTCAAATCGTAGTAACCAAATATATTCTAATTGTATCTTTTCAATCTATTTCAATGCAATACAATGCTCAGGGGGTGCATGAGAAAAGCAGGGGGTGCACGAGAAAAATACTTTACGAACCACTGATCTAAGGGGATTCATCAAGAGGAAAGTCTATCATACTCAACCCAGGGAAATCAATGAGTTGAAGTACAGAATCTGTCCAATGGTTTACAGATTACAGAAGTAACCTTGTAAATGTTACTTATTTCTATGTATATGGTTTCATCCAAGACTCGTCTAAATTTAGTCATAAAAAAGACCACCAAACTGAATAGCCGTACACTACACACACAGGGTTTTTAAAGTCTTTCCACCAGACTTTATGCTAAGCTCCTCCTACTCTTTCCACAAGACTTTTGAATCATGTAAAAAAAATCAATATAATAATTATTTTACTTTAGTTGGTATCCATGATACCTGCAGGTACTTATTATGGATACCAACTAAAATAAAATAATAATTATATGGTTTATATAGTATTTTCTTATATTCTTGTGGAAAAAGTAGGAGGAGCTTAGCAAAAAGTCTGGTGGAAAGACTTAAAATACCTTGCGTGTGTACGGCCCTTAAAATATATTGTATATTAGGTTCCCCAGAATATAAATATCAAGAAATCGCCAAGGACACAATTACTACCAGACTATAAATCGATATTAGAATCTAGAGAATATTTAATATTACTATAAAATTCATTGTTATTTGAGTATTCAAACAACTAATATCAAATACATTTATGATTTACGTCAATTACTTCTTGATTGCAATAATCTTTAACTATAAAATGGTACACATTATTTGTGGTTAACAGTGCTCAGTTATCATTTTCATTATAGATTGAGTTTTAGCATAGAGGAGGTTCGTGTTAGACCCATTACTATATAGCAGTTAAAACGCCGCGTTTTCACTGCCCAGTTAACGCCTCTTCAATTTATTACAGTTAAATGAATGGAAAGAAAATTTGAAGTTCATTCTAGCATTTCTACCGCCTTCGACTCATTTAACTGTGATTAATTGAAGAGGGCTAAACTGGGCAGTGAAAACTCATCGTTTTCACTGTCCATACTAGCGTTTCTACCGCCTTCGATTCATTTAAACGTGATTATTTGAAGAGGCGTAAACTGGGCAGTTAAAAAACACAGCGTTTTCACTGTCTATACTAGCGTTTCTACCGCCTTCGATTCATTTAAACGTGATTATTTGAAGAGGCGTAAACTGGGCAGTTAAAAAACACAGCGTTTTCACTGCTAGCATTATAGTTTTTATGCAGCACGTGCGAACTACACTATCACCATGGTGAAAAATACACTATGGAATGAAACTTGAAATATCTGTAGCTGAACCTAATTGGCTTTTGCATGACTTACTTAAATGCATTGAAAGTGAATGAAAATTGTGAAGAGATTATTAATTAGAAAAGAAATTAAGCATAATTTGAAGTATAGTATTTACGATTGCATCAGTTGCAATATATTAATATTAATGACCTAATTTATTTCTATTCATAATAGGTATATACATATATGCAGATTTTATATATTACCGTTTTAGTAGACTAATTTCAATATTAGTTTAATTTCTGATTGGGTTTAGTATTCCAATTAGTATAATATTTAACACATATTCTTAATGTAGAAAAATAGCAACTAGATTTTCCCTTTTCTAGAATTATTTTTATAGAATTTGTAGAATTCTTTTTAATTTATTCAAACAATGTATGCTTTCTAATGTTTTTTTGTTCAACTAAAATAACAAAGAGGAATAATCTATATTAATTAATTAATAGTTTTCAAACATTTATTACAATTTTTTTTTTAATGATTAAAACCACTTATTCGTCAATTTAATATTTTCCAAATTGATTTCCACGAAGATCGAATGTTGAGAAGAAAAATGACTCATTTGTCATCAATATTACCCAAGGCCCCTTTCGCACGGGCGTTTTTCTCATACCGCAGTTAATTAAAAGCTGCATGGAAAAATGCCCCATCTAGGCGGACATACTAAACACATACGTTAATTCAGACGTGGATTTGTTAAAGCTGGGCATAAATTTTATACCTGATTCCCAGCGTCCGATATCTAAAAAAATGCTGCATAAGTTTTATGCCGAAGTCCTAGTGTGTTCAACGTCAACTATCACATTAGGCATGAATTTAGACTGTAAACCCCAGCCACACCGCCTGCTTTTTGTTGGGGGCGTTTCTTCAGCGGTGAAAAAATTCATCACCGCTCGTTACCGTTCACAGAAGTTGGTACATGTTCAAGCAACGCCGTATGTTCTCGGCCAACGCTTAGTCCCTCCTACCGCTCCGAAAGTTTTGAGCTGCACAAAATATTGAGAGCGGTGAGGTGCAGCGAATTCTCCACTCCGGCAATGTTTACCACCGCTCCAACAACGCCCAGTTGAAGTTTGGCACCGCTAACCCAATGTTTGTTACCGTTAAGCCAAAGTTATGGCAACGTAGGCGTCAACGGTGTACCGCTATGGCAACGCCCGTGTTTTCTATTTCTTAAGATTTTGTACAAAATAAATAATAAAAAAATGGGCGTTGCCATAACGGTGCATCGCTGAAGTCGGCGTTGCTATAGCTTTGCCTTAACGATAGCAAGAGGCAGCGAGCGTTGGTTAACGCTCCACCAAAGTTTGTGCAACTTTTAATCAACGCTCGGGCAAAGCTGGCGAAGCAGCGGTGGGTCCAACGTTTAAGATTTCTGCGTTGACCAACAGGACCCAAACGTCCACGAACTTGCGTCTAATGGTGCCAAACTTGACTGAGCGTTGTTGGGGAGGTGGCAAACTTTGCCAGAGCGGAAAAGTACCGCTCCGCTAACAGGCGGCTATGAATTTTTCTCACTGCTTCAGGAAAGCTTCAGCAAAGTTCTTACAGTTTGACCAGGCTTTCAATTTATGAACTTAAACTATCGATTTCTATCCAAAATATATCAGAGGTGCTATCAATGTGATCAGTTCATCTCCATAGTCAAAAGCAGTAAGCTGCTATACCAACTTTTAACACATCTTTTGAACTTCTAGTAACTCGAAACCTGCGTTTTCTAACGCGCGTTTGAAAACGCCCCGTCTCTCGAGTATTTCTTTTCTGCTATACATAAATGGTATATATGGAGTATACAAACGAAACTTGGGTTTCGTGTAACTTCTCCCAACCTGGGTTGGATGGCTCATCCGAACTGGTGAAAGAAGATCACCCAGACCTGTCTTTCGTTCAGTGCATTGTTCTTGCCATGGCTTTGAATTGGGTCTATTTGGTGATTCTTGGAACAACCAGAGGCTGTATTCTCTATGAGATCAACGCTTATGCTCTTGGTGAGGTTACCAGAGACTCTATTGGAGGAGACAGTCGGTGCAAAACTCCAGACAGAGTCGTTGGTGAGTGAACAATCGAGATATTTCGGAAATTATTTTATAGATGAAATATAATAATTTGGAATATTCTTTTTCTTTCAAAGGATGTTGGGAAAGTAACCATTTCTATCCTGTTGGACATGTTCTTGAAATAGTAAATTTGTGTGGAGTGCTTAGTAGAGAACACGCTTGTAATGGAGAAGGCATTTTCGAATGGCAAGGTAAGTCAATTTTCTTATTGAATTACGTATCTTTTTTACTTATATTCTTCTCAAAACTTTCTAACAAGAATTACGTTTGCAAGTAATATATATATATATTGAACATAAATTAATTGCTTACAAATAGATGTAAACTACAACTAGTTCTTGCTGTTAAAATATTAAAATTGTTAGAATTGTTAAACTATGATATTTTAAAATTGGTTTGGGTACACGATGACAAATTTGTAAGATTTGAAATTGATTGATAATTCGAAAAAAATTAACATGATACGAAAGCCCCCTTCTCAGATAAGACATCAAAGAATCAAATGTCACTATTTCATCTATTTCAGGCAACAAATATTCTTCAAACATCTTTCTTTATCAATTTCCATTAACAATTACTGTATTACTATTGTTACCTTTAACACTTTCATCCCGGAGTATTTATATAAATTTAGGTAGTGCGTTTTCATTTGTATTTATTTCTGGTACTTGTTCGTTTAGTATTTTGTTTGTGGTTTTTGTTGTAAGATATGAGCCTACTATTTGTGTGTGTATTGTTTTCATTTTTTGGTTCATGGTATTTGTGGTAGTGTTTTCTGGGGTGGTGACTAGGTTTATTGTGTAGTTGTTGTTGTTAGTCGTGTATGAATTTTTTCTTGTGTCTTTGAGTTGTGGGTAGTTGGGTTAGGTGGTGGAGGGGATGTTCTGAATCTAGTGTCTTTTGTTTGAATTAAGTTGTATGTAGCTTGAGGAGTTCTGCAACTGGTAGTATTTGTGTTTCATCGTGTAGATATTGTATGTTTGTTTCTTGTATGTTTGTGTCAGAACCAGTGGCGGTTTTGAGTGCAGTGTTTTTTATTGTCTGTAGTTTGTTTATGTTTGTGTTTGATGTGCTGGGTGTTCATACTGTATTCTATTCTAATATAGGTCGTGTGATTATTTTGTATATGTGTGTATTAGTATTTCTTTGGATTTGCCCCAGTTTGTAGATGTTAGAACTTTAATTATTTCAAGTGTGCGTTTGGTGTTTTGTGTAATGTTTTGTATTTGATGTGAGTTTGTGAGTTTTAAACTTTTGAGTTTCGTGTTGTGGGGAGTATTGTATCTTGAATTTATACTGTAAGTGTTTTAATATATTCTGCTGGTTCTGGTGTGAAAAGTGTGATCCATGTTTGAGTTTATTCTATTGTGTCCAGTTATGTATTTGGTGTAGGTATAAAGGTTGTATTTGTGTTTGTGCTGTATGGAAGTTTGTGTGTGATAAGACTATTGTGATATCGTATGCATATGTGAAGAGTTTTAACGTGGGTGGTGGTTTTGGTATGTCTGACGTGTAAATGTTGAAAAGTGTTGGTGATATGACGCCTCTTTGTAGTACTCTTGTTTTCATTCATCTCTGTTTGGAGTTTGTTCCGTAGAACTGTGTGTAGAAGGTAGTTGTTGTGTCCTTTTATGCAGTTTGATATGTAATTACTGACGTTGTTCTTGTCGTTTATTTTGTGTATAAGATTTTGTATGTTGAGCGTGTCGAAAGCCTTTGACATATTCAAAGGAACCGACACGGTTCTTTGTGGCGGTCGTTTCAGGTTAAAGCCCTGTGTGATGTTGTCGTTTATGATGTGGAGTGCAGCGGTAGTGGAGTGTGAGGTTTTGAATCCTTGTTGATGACTGTGATGAGTGATGTTTGGTGTGATGTATGTGTTGAAGAGTATTTTCTCTAAGTGGTTTGGCGATGGGCGAGAGTAGTGAGATTCGTCTATACTATAGATCCAGGACGTACCTATGTTTGTGTCTTTGTTGGGTTTTGGTATGGGGATGACTTTCGCCAGTTTCAATGTGTGTGGCATGTTGTTTGTGTTGCGTGCAATGTTTTAGATGTTTGTTAAGTATGTGACGGCTCGTGTAGCTAGGTGTTTTAGGTGTTTGATGTTAATACTGTCTATGCTTTTGGAGTTTATGTTTTTGGACTGTTTAATGGCGTCAATTAGTGTCCTTTCAGTTTTTAGATGTGCTTGTCTTTCTTCCTATTTTCAGGGTGTGTTTTGTGTTGCATGATGTTTGCACTGTTTGTTGAAATACTTTGCCTTTTGTGTGTTGTGTGTGGCTCTTTTGTTTTGGAAAGGTATGGTGTTTTTTTGTATTTTCATTTACTGTTGAGTCTTGCTATTGTTTTCCAGAGTGTGTGTGTGTGTTTGTTTTGTGGTCCCGTTGATCGTCTTTGTGTTTTTTCCATAAGGATTCTGTGTGTGTCAATGTTTTTGTTCAGTTCGGTTAATTGGGTATCAGTGAAATTTAGTGTTCGTGTCTTGTTTTTATGTTCTATGTCGTTCCTAACGTGTTATGGTAGTATTTTTAGATTGTATCGCATTTTCATTTGGGTATGTTTCTTTTGTCAGAGTGTAGTATGGCATTAATGAGTCTTTTGTTTGCGGTGTGTAGTTTGTAGGAATTGCTGTGTCTTGTATGTTTTCATTCACCGGAAACAATTAAGAGTTTACTGCTCGTAATTACTAGTGCAAGCATGCAGTCAATATAAAAACAATTTTAATATATCAATAATATATTTAAAGTTCAATATATTTAATATTTCAAAACCCACTTTTTATTTATTTGATTCAGATGAATAAAATATAATTTAATTTCGTTATTGGAGCTATTTTTATGAACTGATGTCAGAATCATTTACCTGGTTGCCAAGCGTATAATTAGGTTGTGGCGGCATCGATTTTAAAAGAGTCGTTAGCTTCTGGCTCACCCAGTGTTTATGTACATTGCCTGTAACTATCTTCGGTAACTGAAGGCGCTATTACTAATTGGTTCGTGGTATGTGTAACCAATCCATAAAGATAGACTTGGCACTCTGTACAATTTCTAACCAAATATGACGCGTTCCGTGGAGAAAGGGTCTGAGCAATATTTTGAAATTGTTTCAGGAGAAGCATCCAAAGTTTATAAATCATGCACCCTGTATGGCACATCCAGTGAAAGATAGCCGTAAGCCACATTTCAATTTTACACAGCTATTAATGCACGATTAAGGTACTTTTAGCTATATTTGCATAAACTAGTAACGGATCATATAATAGTTCCAACAATCTCGTATTTTTTTTTACCAAATAATAAAAAACTATCTACATACTTGTGTGTATAATGTGGATATAATCTGAAGAATTCAAAGGAAATTGAGATGTTAAGGAAAATAAAAAAAATAGCTAGTCTCCAATATCTAACTTAGAATATTCCATCCATTTAGTCATCTCTGGACGATTAAAATTGTTAGAATAACTTTCTTAGCTTTATTTAACCACAACTTTCTCGACCAGGACAAATAAATCAATATATCCTCTTCTTCCTAAAGAGGGAACTCCTATTGTTCCGTCTGTAGCTCCACTAACATCCTGCACCTCTCCTTTCGTACAAGTGAATTCAGTTGGTTGTATCTACGTGAGGAGGTGTTGGATTCTGATGCGCGATAATGAACGGGTATGTCAACATCTGGGAGGGAAAATGGCTTCACCCAAAACTGTCGCTGATTTCAAAGCACTTCGAGTCTACCTAATTACAGGTTAGCTTGGGAATCATCTTGATAAATGTGAAATCTTCTTGAATAATTGTTTTATTCGTTCATTTCAGAAGCAGAAGATTTAGATCAATTTCATGCGGGTGCGGAGTACAGTACCGCTGAAGGAGAATGGGTATGGAAGTACCATGGACGCAAAACAGACTCAAAGGAATGGAAGTTGGCCACCACTGAGACTGTTGGAAGTCTCGAAATGGCTGTATGGACAGACTTCAAACTCAATTTCCGAAGTGATGACCTACCTAAAAATCTTCTCTGCATGGCTAATTTTTAGTATCTATGCGTAAAACATTTCACTAAATGTTTTGTCAGTCAGTCAAATTCATCATAATTCTTAATGCCTTGCATTAAAACAGTAGTTTATTTTCTAAACATCAAAAATAAGATGGACGGAAATAGTTTCCCTCACGCTGAAAGCAAATTCTGAAGTCTTTTTTAATTAATTGGCGAAAATTGAAACTCACTATATTCGTTTGATACAATTTAATTACCATTATTGTACTCTAATTGGTTAAAGATTACAATTATTGATTTATTTAGCCGAGAATAATGGTTTAGAATTTTCTAGTAAGTTGTGTGAAAGTTGTCAACCAAATCCATGATTTTATTAATAGTCAGAAATCGATTGGTAGTTCGATTGGTCTAATTTTAATGTTCATTGTCTTAATAAAGATAATTGTTTTTTTTTTTGATTATTTAAAGAAGGTTTGCTTCTTCTAAAAAATGGTAGTTTTGTTTCTTTAACTTCTGTTAGAGAAATGCGTACTGTCACTAGATAGTTATCAAGAAACATGGACATGTAACTTTTTTTTTTGAGAACTATTGATATTTGAATATACTTGTTATATGTAGGTAAAGACCGTAAAGTCAAAGAAAATTCTATCCATTATGATTTTTTGACCGTTTACTGGTTTTCACATTTCCAGAAAATAAACTTTACTAATTGTAATGCTTGTGGATATTATAAAATTGGTCTGGGTACACGAAGACAAATTTTTAAAATTTAAAAATATTAGAAACATGAAATTTGATATTACCTAATTATCTAAAGTGAACATAGAAGGTCATTTTAAACAGACTTCTTTTGAGTAAAATTGATTTAGAAATGACATCAAATTAACCTTTTGCTTTAAAAAATATTCAAGATGATTTACTTGAAATTATTTAAAATAATATTAATGAATATTAATCATTTTAAAATAGTTTCTATAGTTATATATAAGGGAGCACTCTTACAATTGATTGATAATCTCCGTTTGATATATTCAATGAAATATTTCGGTTTATTGAATTTCTGTTTGTTTAACTGTGAAATTTGCACTGTTTTTCTTCTTATAATATATATTTAACTTCATATTGCTCTTATAACCTAATAATTACTCTTATAACCTAATTATTACTCTTATAACCTAATTATTACTCTTATAACCTAATTATTACTCTTATAACCTAATTATTACTCTTATAACCTAATTATTACTCTTATAACCTAATTATTACTCTTATAACCTAATTATTACTCTTATAACCTAATTATTACTCTAATAACCTAATTATTACTCTTATAACCTAATTATTACTCCTATAACCTAATTATTACTCTTATAACCTAATTATTACTCTTATAACCTAATTATTACTCTAATAACCTAATTATTACTCTTATAACCTAATTATTACTCTTATAACCTAATTATTACTCTTATAACCTAATTATTACTCTTATAACCTAATTATTACTCTAATAACCTAATTATTACTCTTATAACCTAATTATTACTCTTATAACCTAATTATTACTCTTATAACCTAATTATTACTCTTATAACCTAATTATTACTCTTATAACCTAATTATTACTCTTATAACCTAATTATTACTCTTATAACCTAATTAATACTCTTATAACCTAATTATTGCTCTTATAACCTAATTATTGCTCTTATAACCTAATTATTAATCTTATAACCTAATTATTGCTCTTATAACCTAATTATTACTCTTATAACCTAATTATTACTCTTATAACCTAATTATTACTCTTATAACCTAATTATTACTCTTATAACCTAATTATTGCTCTTACCCAATCAGAAATTCAGAGGAGCAGTATGGGCGATTATGGGATTTCAGGGGAGGCATGCCACTCATAATCACCTGTGGCATTATGGGTGGCCCATGTCCAAATTGGCGCCCATAAATTGAGGGGAGGCGAAGCCACCCTTGGACGCATATAGTTAAGAGAGTTTAAAACTACCATGTACTCCCATAAAATGCTCCCTAAATTTTCGACAATAATTAAATATTCTTAATTAATTTCACATTAAATGTGCTTTATTGAGATTTAGCAGGAAAATTAAATTTATGTTTAATTTGATAATTATTTTTTTTAATTCAATATCTCAAATAGAGAAAACTTGCTAACCATAAATATGGCTTTAATGTATTTATAGCTAGATGTACTTTGATCACAATATACAACATGTTCACAATTAATAGTTAATGCATAGGTTGCTTGAATGAAAATAAAAAGGTAATAATCTAACGTAGGACGAATTAAGAATACCATGAAATTTTTGTAATGCTTTAATAATGCCAAGTAAATAGAACTTATTAAAATCTTTAAATATTAACATATGGAGAAATGATGGAAACAACATTTTTGTATAATACATCTACTTCATAAAAGCTACTATATAGAGTGGAAGAAATCGTGAATCAAACTAACAGAAATTGCTATATAGATTGCTATAAACTACATTACATAAGAGTCACTTAGGTTACTGTTTATAGATTTGTATTGCATATTTATATTTCCTTCAAATAAAATAAACACTAATATCATCTCATATTTGTACGACTTTACTCTTAAATTATATAAATATTGCTTATAAAATAAAAATTCTTTCATCTCTAAAGCAAAGTTAATATAAAAAATGTATCCTTAATAAAAAATAGAATGAAACAATATCAATATTGTTATACGTCACGATAATATTGACTATATCCTTTGATAAATTAGTTTAATAGGGGGTTTCGGCTTGAAGTTCATATCGCTGACGTCAAAATAAAATATATACAAGGGACTTTGAGGATATAGACAAGAAAGTGGCTTCGTTAACAAAGTTATCTACCATATCTTCGGAGACCATGCTCGTGGATATAGAAAAGCTACTCCGTGAATGCAGTCAATTACCAAGGAATGTGACGAAAAGGGACACAAGCACCGGTGACTGTACTAAGGGATGGAAGAGGAAAATGAAGAGGTGATAGTAAATGAAGCCTACCTAACAAAAATCTAAGAACTTGCAACCATAGGAGCATTCCATTTCAATCTCATCAACGATTGAGAGTTGCACCAATGGAGTCCTCTTCATCATCCTATGGGGAGGTTTTCGTTTGTAGAAGTGTTGACAGCACCTGATGAAATAATTTATATATAATAACACTATAACATTATCCCTTGTAACTAGTATATGAAATAAATGTTCTCAGAAAACTAAAAATTGTGAACGCATCTCTTATAAACAAATCGGATTAATAAAAAATGCTAATTAATTCATGATTGTTTTTGAAGTTTCACTTCATTATTGGTCATAAAGTGTTAATAAAATTTAAAAATTTAGACCAATTCATTAGCTATTGAATGTTTAACCACAGACACAACTATCAATCCATCTCAACAGTGACTCATATTCCTAACAGGTTGAAGTCTAATGATTAGTTCATATCAAATTTCTGATGGAAGGATTAAGTTCAATTGACTATTTAGAAATTTCAAAAATACCTTTCAAACGCAGTTTCCGGTAACCCTCTCAGTCCTTTGCTCCTTTGAAGACTGTTTGCAGAGAAACGAATGCATCTTTCTTCTGCAGCTTCTTGTGTTTGCTGATGATGGTATCTGAAAAGTTATTAGTCAGTGAAACAAATTTAACAGTACCTGTTAGCAATTTAGTATAGAATGATAATTATACCAATTTTAATATCAACTAGCTTATTGGTAACAATTCAACACTTACCTACTACATATGAACAATGATGTTTTTTTTGTAGCTTATCTTCGAAAATTTTCTTTTGTCACCCATCCAAGTGAGAAAATTGGATAGCTGAATCCAAGATGGAAGATGTCTGAAAAAAAAAATCATTAACAAATTATTAATCTAGATATAGGAAAAATAGATCGATTTCCAGAACGATATTATGTTCAACATTTTAAACTCACAAAGTCCTAATGTTTGATCAAAGAATCCAATTTTTCTAAATCACCGTCTGGTTGTGGGAAACCTGACGTGTTCTTAGCTTCCTTCATCCTCCTTATGATGAAGTCCAACTTTTTGTGAAGATTCTGATTTGAAATCACTAAGTTGTCCTCGTCTTTTCAATGGTATTTGGAGATTTTACCGGAGTTGCAGATCTGTAAAGAGTACATTATTTAGGAAATAATTTGGAAAAATAACGAACCGTCTGCTTTGTAATCAATAAGGCCAAATCGATAACATTAAAATGAAAATAAACACCAAGGACTAAGAAAACGGTCCAAACAGTGGTTCGACAAACACTAAACTATAGCAACTTCGGAGACAAGCTATGAGTTCAGGAATGTGACGAAAAGGACACAGTGACAGTACCGGTGACAACATCCATGGAAGGCGGAGGAAAATAAAGAGATGATAGTAAATGAAGCAAAATCTAAGATCTCTTAGTTGAAGAGCATAACCCTAGCGCTATCTTCCAAAACTTTAAATAGCGTTAGAAAAATGAAAATTGTTAAACGAAAAAGAGACAAACCATCATCAAAATCACAGCAGTTAAAACTATTAAAAATAGTTAGGGGCACAAGAAAAAAAATTCAAATACCTAGGCTAGGTAAGAAATTAAACGAAAAAAGTAAAAAACTAATATAGGTAAAAGTGAAAATTGTTTTACTAAGGTAAAATTTTTTTTACCTTAGTAAAAAAAAGACTGTTTTTAATAGGTTAGCTATATTATCCTCACCTCCGTTGATCCTCTGAAGGGTTGAATCACCCCGTCCACTCCCGATTCTAGGGGGGAGTGGGGGTACCACCGGTTACAAAAGTTGAAGTAACTAACCTAGGCATCAATACACGAATGAGGAGTCCTTTTCTCAATTTCTCATTAGGTAGGTACCTATAGCCCAGTCACTAAAGATATTATAATAATTATAATTTCCAGTTTCCATAATGTCGTTTTCATCGTCATCAGACTCACACTTAGGTAGGTAGGTACCTAGGTACTATATGATTTAAATTTACACTTATTCCATCTTCTCTAACTCGTATCTACCTATTAATGCACAATTGATTGTTCTACTAACATCCTACAGTTATTTTCATCATCACCCATCACTTTTGAATTAGCTAGATAGGTACCTACCTAGATACCTCACATTCTGCGTTATCACATAGCCTAGCTGCTAACCTACCTATATTTTTAATATTGTTTCATTATGTTCACAAATCGATTTCATTTACAATCAAATCAATCCTCCTTCTTTTCTGTCAAAGCTGAGAATGATTTCCGCTTAAAACCCATCTTATTTAGGAACCACAAAATTAATCCACAATCAATCAAGCTATCAACAGTAATTGACGATAACCAATTATACACTGAGACCGAGCTTGGCGGACATACGAAACTCGGAAGGTACCAAACATAATCGAGGTGTTTTGTGTATGTGACGTCATCACATCAACACTCTAAAATCAAGTTTAATGCAATTGAAGCGAGTAAATTCATGAAAACTGTTTATTTATTTCCATTACATGAAAACAGTAATATATCTATTCAGTTATTTAAATTGCAAATCTTTTAATTTTCTATTTAAGTGGGTTGTCTTGATGACGTTCATACATACAATCACCCGATTGTCACTACAATGTATATTCTGTATACTGTGGTATGGAATGCTCAGTGCCTCGCTTCTATTGGCTCGCGCCTATCTGCTAAACCAATCACAACAAGCTACTTACGAAACCTCGTTAAAACGCTTTTTTAATATTATTCGTACTTTCAGTTTGTTTAAACCCAATTTCATTCATATTAAAGAGTTTTTAAATTGTTTTCCCATTATAAATGACCTTTCTATACTTCGTAATCATCACTAATATGTGAAAATAAGAAATTAAATAATAAGAGTCACTATATCGGGGTTCAAAGTTTTTAAAGGTAGATAATATACCTATGTTAGTTTTTGTTTAAGTAACCAATATCTTAACCAACCAAATTCGAAGCTGCTTTATTATAATAAATTAATGACATTTAATGTTCGCAATTATTAAATTGCGACCAAGCAATTTATTGCGACCAACCAGATATTATTTCAACGAGGCCACTTATTACAACCAATCCACTTATTACGATCCAGGGAATTATTACAACGAGGCCGTTTATTGCGACCATGCCATTTATTGCGACGAAGCCGCTAATTGTGACCAAACCGCTAAGTTCGACCAAGGCGATTATTGCGACCAAGCCGTTTATTGCGACCATGCCGTTTATTGCGACTAAGCCAATTATTGCAAACAAGTCGTTTATTACATCCATGCCGTTTATTGCAACCAAGAAGTTTATTAATTGTGACCAAACCGCTTAGTTCGACCAAGCCGTTTATTGTGACCAAGCCAATTATTGCGACCAAGATTATTAATTGTGACCAAACCAATTATATAGAGGGGTGGCACAACTTCCAAAAATCATCCGCGCTTATAAGAGTAATTTACAGCCATAACACTGCAGGGGCGTGGTATGGGATATTATGTAAGTATTTCTACCCATAACATGATGGGATGGCAAATCTCTCTTCTGCTCCCAAAATACTTACCTGCCTCCCATAAGCGCGGAAGATACAACCATAATTTCTGATTGGGTATAACCTATAATTATTACTCTTATAACCTAATTATTGCTCTTATAACCTAATTATTACTCTTATAACCTAATTATTACTCTTATAACCTAATTATTACTCTTATAACCTAATTATTACTCTTATAACCTAATTATTGCTCTTATAACCTAATTATTACTCTTATAACCTAATTATTACTCTTATAACCTAATTATTACTCTTATAACCTAATTATTACTCTTATAACCTAATTATTACTCTTATAACCTAATTATTGCTCTTATAACCTATAATTATTACTCTTATAACCTAATTATTACTCTTATAACCTAATTATTACTCTTATAACCTAATTATTACTCTTATAACCTAATTATTACTTTTATAACCTAATTATTACTCTTATAACCTAATTATTACTCTTATAACCTAATTATTACTCTTATAACCTAATTATTACTCTTATAACCTAATTATTACTCTTATAACCTAATTATTACTCTTATAACCTAATTATTACTCTTATAACCTAATTATTACTCTTATAACCTAATTATTACTCTTATAATCTAATTATTACTCTTATAACCTAATTATTACTCTTATAACCTAATAATCACTCTTATAACCTAATTATTACTCTTATAACCTAATTATTACTCTTATAACCTAATTATTACTCTTATAACCTAATTATTACTCTTATAACCTAATTATTACTCTTATAACCTAATTATTACTCTTATAACCTAATTATTACTCTTATAACCTAATTATTGCTCTTATAACCTAATTATTGCTCTTATAACCTAATTATTGCTCTTATAACCTAATTATTACTCTTATAACCTAATTATTGCTCTTATAACCTAATTATTACTCTTATAACCTAATTATTACTCTTATAACCTAATTATTACTTTTATAACCTAATTATTACTCTTATAACCTAATTATTACTCTTATAACCTAATTATTACTTTTATAATCTAATTATCAAACTGTGTAATGTGAAGCACCGTCCAGACGCTCCGGCAAATGACAAGTTTTCACTTAAATCTTGTGTTCGCGAACAAATTTGTCCGCGATATGGCGAACAAATTTGTCCGCTATCATAAGAATCGAAACTGTCAGTGATTTTCAAGATGTTGAACAAATTTGTTCCCGAACACAGGAATCGAAGTGTTCGCGACTGTTAAATGAAGGTGGAGGAGGGGAGGAGGGGGCTTAAGTCTCAAACTATAATCAGCAACTAGACTTTATGGTAAAAATGTGCGTCATTATTGCTTGTTTAAATATCTGAAGTGTATTGCTTTATTACCTTATTAAATCTATCCTAATACTACCCGTTGTGTGTTTGTTTATTAATTTGGTGTCAACTTTTACACTATTGGTATTAAACATGAAGAATGTAACTATGATACGCACGGGAATTTATTGACTTGATATTTAAATATCCTGTTTTTATTCAATTTTTGAATTTAGTTTATTTGTAAAATACATTACATTACTAGCATTTTCACCGTCGCGTTTTCACTGCCCTGTTTACGCGTCTTCAATTAATTACGGTTAAATGAATGGAGAGCAAATGTGCATACTTTACTAGCGTTGCTACCGCCATCCATTCATTTAAACGCGACGGTGAAACTGCTTAAACTATGCAGAAAATTTAATTTTAATTGAATTCATCAAAAGTAACATAATAACAGGTAATAAATTGGTATTGATGATGACCCGTTATTTTTAACGGGAAAGTACACTCTAGTAATATAATAAAAACTACAAATTGATTTAACTATATTACATTTCAAACTAACGTAAATTCATTGATCGTTTATCTAATTAAGATATAACTTTTCCATGAACAAAAAGAATGTTAACCACGTGATGTATTTGGTAGGATTTTGAATATTATTAATAGTGTCTATAAATAGTCTTTTCT